>VZTB01000653.1:444178-455671 GCA_013397245.1 Thryothorus ludovicianus
CAGCACTCCCGGGGAACTCAGCTCAGCACTCCCGGGGAACTCAGCTCAGCACTCCCGGGGAACTCAGCACAGCACTCCCGGGGAACTCAGCTCAGCACTCCCGGGGAACTCAGCTCAGCACTCCCAGGGAACTCAGCTCAGCACTCCCAGGGAACTCAGCACAGCACTCCCAGGGAACTCAGCTCAGCACTCCCAGGGAACCCAGCACTCCCCACAGCAGCCTGCCCCTGTCCCTGCGTGTCTCCAGGCCTGCAATTCCTCAAAGGTTCCCTCCCTTTGAGGGCACCTGACAGGATCTGGGACCCTTCAGCATCCTCTTCTTCACAGCAGGTGAGAAATGGAAACAGGGAAGATCACTCCAGAGAAAGATGTGACAGGAAAGGGTTGGGAGGAACAGATGAATGAACATGAACAGCCTGGGAAGTGCAATTTCCCTTTTTCCTGTGCTCTTTGCACCCACACACAGCACCCAGCCCTTCCAGGAGCAAGGCAGTTCATGTGGAACTAAGCACTGGTTGTTTACATCAAAGGGCTGCTGGATTGGGTCAAAAAACTGAGAAATGGAATGCAAAAATTAGCAGCATTGGCCATCCCATTCAACCTTTTGTTTCCCCTCATTAACAAATACCTATATTGCAAGAAAATACTCATTATAAAGAGAGCAAGGCAAATGTTCTCCAAGTTTAGTCACTCTAAGCTGTACATATTCTGTAAAGTCTTTTGACTTATGGTATTAAAATTACTCTAATTTACATCTGAAAAGTTAACTCAGTATCCTGCTGCATCCTTAATCTTGGTACTTTAATGGATTTTGGTATTTGATTTGTGTTATGTGAATTAATTAAATGCCTTCCAAGGGACAATTAAAAACCTGCAGGAAAAGCTGAATAATCATGTTAGAGATGCATGTTAAAATTCCAAACAATGTACTTGAAATCAATTTTTTTAACCTTAATTTGACCAATCAGTGCTTTCCTGCAGCTGCACAAAAATGTTTATTTTTCTCCTTGGGCATCCTGGTAATAAAAAAAGTCAATTCCCCTATCTACACAAATCCCTAAGAGTATGCAATTAGAATGTCAAATTCAAATTTGCACATTAAGCTTTCTTTTAAAAAAACACGAAGATGACAAATTGGAAAGCATAACTATTAAAATTACTACTCAAATGCTCTCTCCACCACAAATTAATGTAAACCACTTCTGCACTTAGACTATTTTTAGAAGGGATCAGAGCAAACTTTAAAAAAAGCCCAGACTAGATGCAGATAGTGACAATAACCCTGGTAAAGTTGCTTAATCCTAAGCCATCTTTCATTATCTCATGCTCTCTGATCACTTCTGAAATAAGACACTGTATGATGCAATGCACCCAGGTCTGATGATGGAAGAGGTAACACAAAACAATTTTATTTTTAGCCTTCCTCTGAAATCAAAGATGTTGACAGAGTCTGGATGTCTGCCCAACAGGCACCGTGCTCCTGGTTCCTCCAGCCAGACAGAAAACCAGAAAGGGGGGAAGGCTCCAAAGCAGCAGGACAGGCAGAGCCCAGGTTTTACACTAATCCCAGCATGGATCCCATTCAGGACCAACTACACTCCACAGATTTCCCACGGAAAATCTGCAGAAGGACCAGAAAGACCAGAACAATTCTTTTCTTTCCATGCAGTTCTTTAAGAGTCAAGGCTGTGTGAGAAGTGAACTGTTGATATTTTATTTTTTTTAGGAGTCTGTCAGCCTGCAGTACAGTCACCTTCAGAGCTGACATGGGGGACCTGCACTGCAGCATCCAACATGCTCTGGTTTGGGGCTCTGGAGTCACTGAGCTGAGTTTTTTTAAGAATGGCACAGAGGAGGTTATGAACTGAGATGAGGAAGAAATGAGAGTCATATTTCCTTTGTCAATAGAGTCTTGTACATGATCCCAGAATCTCCAGAACCTGCTCTGGGTATCCCCCCTTCTCTTGCAGTGTTTATTTAGAGGTCCACTCAAACAGGAAAGGAAATTAAAAGATTTGTTCATTGCTACAGAAAATCCTCTAAAACCTGTATGAATAAATAAACCTTAATCTTGGAATTGCTATGCTCACTCCTGCCTAAAGTTAATGCTTGGATTTTTATAGCAGTTTCATTTAGAGAGCTTTTGTTATATTGGAACTTTTAGTGTAAGAAAATATTCCAAGTTTATCCTGAAAGCACCATTATTTTGTCTAGTTCTAGGTGTTTACACAGTGACAAAAACCAGCAATCACTGAATTATCTGGACTTGACAGGTAATCTTAAAGGAAAGAACAAGACTGGAATGCTGTTTCCTTCTGTTGATAAATGTGAACGTGGGTATCTGCTTGGTGGTAGGGAACAGAGGAGAGAGCTTTCAGATTTATCCTCTGATTTAACAGAAAGCATCCAAAACATTTACAACAAAAGAAAAAAATAAAATTGTTCTGTTAGACTTCAAATTGTTCTGTCTACTCTCAGACAAATAATTTCTAAATACTTAGTGACTGTCAAGTATGTCAGCATACCTAAATAAGAGTCCAAGTACAAAAACAGGGAGTGTTATTTTATTATGCCATGTGCCAAGGAAGACAAAATATGAACAGTGGAAATGGACAGCCCACATGATATAAGTCAGGAAGATAAACAACTCCCCCAAAAAACAAGTTACTGGGCTAAAAAAAAGCAAGCTCCCATTAATGCAGAACATATGAAACATCATAGCTAAGTCAACATTCACTTGCTGCACAAATCACTAAAATGCACAAGCAGGTTCCAACAGCAAAACCCAAAACACATGATCTGATAAAATGCAGCTACCAGATACAAATGCACAGAACAGCAGAGAGGAGATGCTGCTTCCTGATCCCCTCCCAATGAGCAGAGCAGCTCCAAAGGATGTGCTCCACATCCAGCAACAGGCAGAGAATCCAACCCTCAGAATTCCCCTTCTATCCCCCAACTACAGCCCTTCTGCTGAGCACCATCACAAAAGCCTCGCCCTTAAGTTTTCTGTCCTTTTAATCAGTTTCTTAAAAACACTTTTAATTATTGCCTTTGGTGCTCGTGGAGCTTTGAAGCCTTGTCACACAATTAAGATTGAGCATATGAAGTCTCTTACCTCCAATATTCTGGATAATTATTGTAGTTGCAACAAGGACCTATAAAAAAAAAATCGATTTCTTTAGAAAAGGGAAGGATAACTAAAATCATATGTCTATTAAACCACATGTGTATTATCTTAAACACACCAGATGTAGCAGTGATAACTAGTCCTGAAAGGAAGGGAATCTTCTTAGTGAGGAGTTTAACACATGGAAACTAGCACAATTTAAAACAAACATGGAAACAAAAATTCTTCCTGAAAATATCACATTTTTATTCTGAAACAAAGCAAGACTAATGAAGCCTGTTGTGCAGAAGAAAAGGTTTTTAAATCACTGAAAACTTAAGTGCATTGTAACTGTTATCAGGAGAATACAAATGAAAATTATCATTTATCTCTGAAAAGACAGCAGAGATTTGTACAAGCTCAGGTGTATTTCCTTACTCCTGAGAATTTTTGACTGTCAGGAATGTCATTTACTTTTTAAACATGTAAACCAGATAGATTTTTCCTTAGCACTTGTTATTCATACTGGACTGATATGGAAGCAAAAATCATCACAGGTTAATAAAGTCTTTGTCTGAATAAAAAAAAAATTAATTTCCAACTGAAAAAAAAAACCAAACTAAAAGTGGCTATAAAGTTTTCCCAATTTTTATTTTTTTTTTAGTTTAGTTCTAAAACACCATGATCACCAGCTTCAGTTTTCTTTCTACCTACTGCTCTTCTTGATACAGGACATTTCCTAAATGAGTGCTGCCATTAAGTCAACTCAGAAAAAAATTAAACTACAGTAAGGAGAAGTACAAATTTGTTTTTTTGAAAAAAATAACATCAGATTTTAAATTAATTCAAAGTCGGTTCAAAACTCACCAAGGAAAGGAAGAAAAAAAAAATGCTGTCTTGGAATTTGCCATAGAAGGAAACAATTAGTTCACACCTTTGGAAAGGGAGAATCAGCAATCTTCCAACAGCAGAATATTTCCACTCTTACAAATCTCAGAAAAATACATTTGAAAGGAAATCACCAGGTTGAGTAATTGCTCTGCTTCCAGAGTAGTTAACCAGCAGTTTACTCAAACTGAGCTGCCAGTTCAAGCAAGGCTCTACACTGGCCTGGCAGTATCACCCTGTGTGGGAGGGAGAAGTAACTACTGCTGCAGAGAAAAAAAAGAAAAGAAAAGAAAAAAAATCATCTGTGCCTGACTGAAGTAAGTATTGAGGGACAGATGAGAATTCAGAATGGTCGTGGTGAAGTAGAAAAGCCTAAAAATCAACAAGATCAGTTAAAAGCAAGGCATTCAGGAAGCAGATCTGAAATTCATGACTTAAGAGTTACTGGACTGCAAAGAGAAAACAGCCTGAGATAAGAGAATCAGGAGCAGCAAAGCATGTCTTGCAAGTTTTGAGAAAACTGTGTAAATATCAAAGATGCTTCAGGCAACAAAGACAACTGTTCCAGAAAACATCAGTTCACCAGGAAAGCTTGGTGAACTTGGATTATTTTATCAAAAGAACAGCTTCCCAACACAGAAATATTCCAGTGCTCTCCATGCACACTGAAAATAAAAGGCCAGATAATTTTCAGCATGGATTAGTTAAACTGCAAATTATGAAACAATATATTAAGAAGAATTTAAAATAAAATGCACATGTTGACTATGGTGTGAAGCTGTGAAATCTCCTTCACTTAAGCTTTTAAATAATGGGTAAGAGAAGCATCTGCCAAGAATGGTTTATGTACAGTCAGCCCTGCTTCAGGGCAAAGGCAGAGTCAGTCACATTTTAGTTTCTTCTCAAACTCTACATTTCTATGACTTTTTCAAGTAATGGCTCATGGTTAATGTGTACAGAACAGCTCCTGCAAAAAATAACTGTGTCCTACACCTTGCTATTATCAAGGTTTATTATCTCCTGAGGTTTATCACTTCTTAGTTTGATCAATAAATATTGATCCTCAGACTACACTCATCTGCTTATTAATGCTAATGAAGCTTTACAAACACCTGATAGCTCAGGTTTAATTCTCACTGACATTTAGGTATAAGAAAACAGTCTCTAGCCTGTTAAGCCAAACTAATTTTTAAAAATGTGCATTGCTTCAGTAAACATGAAAATCACACTTGTATGTGGTAAAAACCTGTTTTCAGTAAGGTGGAACTGGAACACAGAGCACAGAATTCAGAACATGAAAAGTGCAGTATTCCTGTGCATTCACTGTTATCAGCAAAAAGAGATTCAGAACACACTACAAAAAATAACAGCTAACATTTTGATTACTCTTATATCAGAAGTGGTTAAGTTTGGTGGTGATTTGTTTGGTTGCTTTTGTTTGTTGGTTTGGTTTTTTGGGGATTTTGTGGTTGGTTTTTTTTTAATCATGAGAAAAAACAAGAAACACTCGTGAAGAACTTATTAAACAAAAGGAAACAAATACCATGTATTAGAAGTACTTTCAGTTGTTCCTATTGTGGAAAATACATGAAAAGCCATCCCTTATCTTAGATCCATATTAAATGTTGAAACAGCAACAGCAAATCCATCACTTCTCTGTCTCTAAACACTTTTACAACTGAGGCAGGACTGGATCAAATCTGAGCCTTGAGCCAACCTGACAACAATGCCAGGGAGCAGATTTGTGCAGACAACTAAAAGTGAGCACTCTGACAGGAAAGCAGCAAAAATCCTGCATTTAAGGAGTGTAAATTTAACTGGAGTTGGGCTTCCACGGAGCAGACACACAAACTGAAACCAACTGAGAAGCTTCAGGCTGTAACAGATTTTTCAGCATACTGTGGTGTCAGCAATACAGCAGTAATTTCATTTCTATCTCTTTACTATGCAAAGAACTATGCATATCAGAAGCATGAGACCAAGATCCAGCTTTGGTAAAAATGAATACTCACCCTTCCAGTTGATCCAAATGCAAACAGGCCAAGGTCTTCATAAGAAGTGACAGCTGTTGGTAAGGGGGAAAAAAAAGAAAAGAGCTAAAATATCTCTTACCTTGAGAAGCCTGAAAGCTCTATTTTTGGCCCTTTTTTTAACCTTTTCAATTTAATAAAATTCAGAATTAAAATAATATTTCATAGGTTTTTTTACTTAAAAAATAGCTTTTATATCCACCTGTACCTCTCCTACAAAATATAGCTCTATGCTCAAACATTCAGAGACTCTTCAGAAACTCAATTTAGTATTTGCACTTGCAATATTTAAAATATAACAGTGGTACATTAATGGCAAATTGCCTTCTCCCAAAGATTTTCTTTGTGGGTGAAGAATTATGAAATTAGCATGAGCAATTAGATACATCTCAGTATTTTATTTTTTAAGACAGCAGGGTTTTTAAAGTTAGGATGACAACAGAGGATACATTTTTATCTTTCTACAAATATAAACATTATCATCCTTTCCAGCTTTTAAGCATTAGGCCCTATCTATTTCCAAGAGAGCTGATGGTAAACACCTTCTTTGGTTGAAATTTATTCTGGAAAAAAAAAAAAAAAAAAGAAACCCCAAAGCAAAACAAAAATCCTGCCCTTACCTGCACCCAACTTACATAATTACATTAAGCCAGCCTGTGGTTTCCTGTATAATTTTGCTGGGTTTTAGCTGAAGCTCACTTCTATTATTACTGGTAACTCAAAACAATCCCTTCTCAGAGAGAAGTCACATTAAAGCCTTTCATTGTTACTCTGTATTTTGTTATTTGTTTTTAGAAACTCAAGCAGTATCAAAAAGATTAAAATTTTCTGAGAAACACCAGTGAGTTTCTTGGGATATCATGAAACAGCTGTGGATGCCTCAGAGGGTAAAATTAATCTCAAACCCACACAATTCTGCTGTCAGTACATTTGGTTTCTTCTCCTTGGTCTGGTGCAACACTGCTCCTGCCACATCTCAACTGAGGGCCCAGCTTTGCAAGCTGAGCTTTTCACACCTGAGTGAAGCCTCATTCTCTGAATTAAATGACACAAAACCCAGGCACCTCACAGAGATCACAGCTGAGCACTGGAGCCTCACACCTGCCCCAGCTCAGGTGGTTTCACCTCACTGAAGTTCTGCACACAATCAGATCGGTGCCTCAGAGAGGGAAAGAGCAAAGCAAAACCAAAACCAAACAAAAAAAACAAACCCAACAAAGCTTCTTAAATTTTCTCTCATGATTTTCTCAAGGGCAATGTTTCCCATTCTGCTCTACTACAGACACCAGCACGCTATGACAATATAAACGAAATAACAAAACTAAATGAGCCAGTCAGTGCTCAGCAAAAATCTGGACTATCTCTAATAGACATAATTAACAAAAAATATATCTTTTTTTAGATTTCACCCTAGGTTTTTCCTAATTTCCATTTATAAAGTAGCTGATCACAAGGGGGAGAAAAAAAGTATTTTAGGTAGCTGTCTTCATTGCCATTAAAAAAAAAATCAGTAAAATAGTAAACGTATTTAAGAGTTGTTTTTACCACATGCTAATAAATATACAGCACACATGCATGAAGAGTTATCAGCAGAGAACAAAACTTTCCACCCAGTTCCAGAAGAGCAATATGAAACCTCAGAGTATTTTCTGTAGTAACTGTTTCTGAAATCAGTTTAGTCCTGTGAACACTGTGAAGCTCCATTACTCAATCACATTACTTCTGTAATTTCAAGAATATATGGAACAAAATACTTAGTGCAATTTACATAAAGATAAATAAGTTTTGCCTGATTAGCTTAATTTTTATGACGTTATTAACACTCCATGGAAATTATCCCTTTAAATGTGAAGGGGAAAGTACAGTAGCAGAAATATTAGTGACTAAGTCCTAAAATGAAAAGAAAAAAAACAGCCACAAAACTTCAAAGTGCATCACACTTAAATTCCCAATTCCTCTGCTTTACAGAGTAAGATTGGCCTTTATCAGCCCAAAACAACACAGGTCATCCTGAATTACCACCAGGACAAACACTGACTAAACTAATCTCAACACTTGACACTTGGGAGTATTTTTTTTTTTGGCTAAGCCTTTTGGTCTACACAAATCACTTCATTATGTCAAAGTCCAGACCAACATAACTGAGTAACTGAAGACACTTCTTTATTTTTGAACTGCTACTAAAATGCCTGTGCTTAATAAATCCTGGCCTCTGTTTAAAACGGAATTAGTATTAGTGCTTTCTTTTCAGAAGGTGTTTTATCAACCATCTCTTTCCTAAATAACAGTTTACAAACACTTTCAACAGTTTCTCTTCACTACCCTTTAAAATTTTCTACCTTATTTTTAATATAAAAATACAAAAATTTCCTTCCATTTTTTCCCCACAGATTAAGTTTAACACTGCAACACTGTTTACAAATTAATATAGATTTTTTTAAAGAAAAAGCTTGATTATCTACTTTGGAATCAAACATATACAGAGATTTTCTCTTTCAAGGTACAACAGGTTGTATTTCCCACTTTGGAAAAGCAGTGTTCCAAGGAAAAACTTGGAATGCTATCTAACATTTAATTATTTCAATTATGATAGGAATTACAGGAAATATAATCTCAACTCTTATTTTATAAAAATCAAAACACAAAAGCTCATAAATCCAGCAAATTTATCCAGACACAGTTCTGGTGCAAGTCCTACCTGCCAGCATTAGATGGTAACTAATGAGTTTCAGACAAAATTCCTCATCCTTACTTCAGCTGAATGCATTTCAAAAATGCTTTCCTGAGGTGGACTGTTGCCTTTGGACAAGAACTGAGGAGTTGAGCCCTTCTTGCATATCAGGCCTCTGAGTTCAGAACATCCAAACTCTTCTTACTTCAATAAACTAAAATCCTTCGTTCTCCCCCTCATCGTAATTCTTTTGCAAGAATCTCTTTAATTATTTTTGTACTAGACAACAGATTAATACCACTTAATTCCCATAAAATACAGAACTTTTCAGCCTGAGAAGAGGTTAAAAAGGCCATTAAAATTACCTCAAGTCTCCCCTTTTTTTTTTTTCATGTACCTCTCAAGCTCAGTATTTCAGGGTCTGATTCCTTTCTAATAAGCAGCACTCCAAAAGGAGAAAAATATTAACAAGGACTTAATTCCAAATCATCAAGCAGCCAACAATACCAACCATAAAAGTAGCCCTACCTCTGAGGGGTGTTTTTTAAGAATGTGTGAAGCAGATCACTCAACAGGTGAGGACAGGAGCAGCAGATCTAAGGAGAATCAGGAAGGAATCACCCGAGAGACCAAAGGCAGCTAAAGAAAACAAAGCCAAGGAGGAAAGAAGCAGAAGCTTTCTCCCACCACCTCTGAAAAGAGAGGAAAACAGATGAGAGGGAAACAAGAAGCAGGGAGACTTCCTGCTGTAACATGAGAGCTGTGCAGGAGAAGTCAAGGAACAACTCAGTTATTTCAGCAGCAATTGAAAGAGGCAGGAATTAAAACATGAGCAGATTTGGCTGCAGGTATCAGAATGGATTGTCTGAACTGCCTCAAAGCAGTGCAGCTTCCAAGGACTGCAACAAGACTTCTCATTCAGCATCAAAACTGCTCTATAATCAAGCTGGATCTATCAAGCACCATGAGATCTTCCAGTATGACTGAAAAACCTGACAGGTATCCATTTCAAACCATGGACAAAAATATATGTACAACTCCTAGGAGGAAGAAAGGCTGCTATTTTACTGCTCTGAAGTATTCACTGAAAGCAAAAGCACACACTGAAGTAGAGAGGTGCAGCCAGCACCAAAGTAATTTTGCTGCAGAAATACAGGATCTCTCTGGAAAGAAGAGAGAGGCACTTGGAAAAATAAATTTAAAAATTTAGAAACCAGTCAGTTTGGAATTGGCTTTGCATAAAAAGACTCAAAATCCTGGTTTTAAATGGCAGATATTAATTGTTAAAAACATGAAATACTTCAAGGTCAGTGAATCAGACACCACAGGTTGTTAACTGCAATCTTTATACTGGGTCATGTCTCTGTGATAAAACTGAGGAAATATTTTAGATTAAATAAATCCTTTTCACTTACCAGTCTGAGTGCACATACTGAGCAGCAGAAACACAGAGTAAGAAGCAAGGCCAGCAACAATCAGCAGCAAGACACTAAAAACCACAAAATATTCACAATTAAGCACTTTCACAGCACAATGCACTTTCAAGCTTTAAGAATGCTACTCTTGCAAGAACTAAGCTAAAAGATTTCCTCATTTTATGGCTTGTATCTGCTGACTGTGGTTCACGTGGTCACTGATCTTCCCAATACTTCCCAAGTTGCCCTGACCCATGGATTAGAGAATGGTCATAACCATGGGAGTTTGTGTGTGCACATATTCACAAACACACATCCTCCAGTGAAGTGAAACCAGTGCTGAGGAAATGGTCAAAGTGACAATTCCAGTGACTTTGGCCCCATGACCCAAGGGTGAGCATTTGCAACAAGCAAATGCACAAACAAAAGCAGAAGTTGATTCACAGTTTTCAGCCACATATCCAATCCTATTCCACAAGGCCCATTCCTGGAACTGAAGGAGATGACAGTTTTGGAAGGAAAATATCAATCAGGAGTAATGGCCAAGAAATTGCCACCCTGTGGCAATTTAATGCAACATCTGGGTAGGACTAATGTTAGGCCAGGTCTGAATGACTAAATCAAAAAGGGGAATATTTTAATCAACAATTCTGAAAGGCACAAGCTATTTATTTCTTCCTCTGATTTTCATAGAAGTCTCAGTAACCAAGTTTTGTTTAAATAAAACCTAGAAGATGAGTTTAAAAATTAGTGTATGTAAAACTGAAAACTTACCTAAACCCCATGATCCCTGTGTTGGCCATGGCGTAGGATAAGCCAAGTATCCCACTGCCCATGATTGCATTCATTAAGTTGAACACTGAGAAAGCAAAGGAAGAACCACGACTTGAAGAACTCTGTGAAAAGGACAGAAACAAAAAAAAAGTACAATTAACGGAAGAGGTGTCTTGATTTTTCCTAAAATGAAATTCAAAGGAGGGGGCAACAGTCGACTTTTCCTTCTTTAACCTAAAATCTCACTTCTCACTCTAGAAGGACGCAAATCTGTGCACACACGGTGCCGCCCCGAGAGCATCTCAAGGCCGAGCCGAGCGCGGAACGAGCACAGCAAAACTCGCGGCTCGGAGCGGGCTCTCCCTGCGCGCCCGCCGCAGGGCACCCGGCAGGAAAACCGAAGGGATCAGGGGCAGCCACGGGACCGGTGAGCCCTGTCCCGGTGATTTTCTCTGTCACACCCCGGAGCCGGCCCGCGCAGCCCCGGCCCGCCCGTCCTGTGAAGCCGCGCTCCCCGAGCTTCTCCTCAGCGCCCAGCGCAGCCCCCTCAGGGCGCTCCCCGCCCGCCGCCCCTCACACGCACGCTGCCCGGCGGCGGCGGCAGCA
>VZTB01000653.1:455718-483732 GCA_013397245.1 Thryothorus ludovicianus
GGGCGGGGTCAGCGGTGAGGGGCGGGGTCAGCGCTAAAGGGCCATGGAGGGGCGGGGCCGTGGGCGTGGTCACCGCCAGGCCCCGCCCACCCCGGCGCAGCGGCGATGACGCGCGCGCGCGGCGCGAGGGGCCCGGCATGAGGTGAGGGCGGGGGCGGGGGGGGCTGAGAGGAGAAGAATTCCCTGAGGGGAGAATTAATTCCCTGAGGGGAGGCCGGGATAAACGGGATCGGCCAGGGAAGGCACGGTGTCTCTCCATAGGCGCCTTGGGGAGGTGGCGGCAGTGGCCTCCAGGCAGATGCGGCGTTGCGGGCGGCTTCATCTCGTGGGTTTAAGGCAGTAAGGGAGAAGCGACAGGATGAGCGGATATGGCCCCAGGCTGCGCCAGGGCGGGCTTAGTTTGGACATTAGGAAGGATTTCCTCCCAGAAGGGGTGGTCAGACAGTGGTGTGCGGCAGTGGTGGGGTCGCTGCCCTGGAGGTGTTTGAGGGAAGCTGGGCCGGGCGCGCCGTGCCACGGGGCGGGTGTTCGCTCACGGCTGGGCCCTGCAGGCTTTTCCAGCCCTTTCGATTCCCTGATTCCCAGGACCACGACACCCGTTTGCACCCGCAGGAAATGCCCCCGGCCAGGAACGGGGCTGCTCAGGACTCGGGGGGGATTTGGCCTGAGCAGCAGGCGTGGGGAATGCGGGCTCTGCCAAAGCCCTGCCTTAGGGAAGCGCTCCCCGGGAGATGAGCGAGTCCCGGCGAGGAGCTGGGATTTGGGCGGCACAGGGGATGGGAGCAGGAGCAGCTCTGGCTGCTTTTGTTGGGTTTGGGCACAGCAGGCTTGGGAAGGAGGGCTCACAGCCTGTTGTCACCCTGGAGAAGAGCAGGGCTGAGGGAGGCAGGCAAGAGAAGCCATTTCCTTGCAGAGCCTCTCTCTCAAAAGAAGCTTTTTAAAAAGTCAGGGGAAATGCCAGCCTCCAGCACCACCTAAACCATTGGCTCCTGCCTTGCAGCAGCCAGTGCCAAGGCAGACAACTGGGACCTTTTGGTCTGGCTCTAGTGGAGGAAGCCATTTAGAGAAGTGTGAAACCACTTTTCAAGTTCCCATTCCGTGGATGAACCAGGGCTCAGTGGCAGGAACAGACATTACTGATGGTCCTCTGGACCTTATGGGTGACATTGCATTTAATTAATGACCCTTCCTGCATGCATCTCATGGAGCAAAGACCTTGCAGAGCATGGAACCCCAAACACTGGGGCACGGGAGGCAGAAATCACCAAAGAGTGATCATGACCACTGTTGCTAATAACTGTTCTCTAGCAACCCCTGCTTGGTAATGAATTTTACCAGACACAGGAGGGATCCAACAGGAGTAGCATCAAGACAGTAGAAATCTTTCCATTTGGCTTACTGAGATTAATATCACATTTATTAGAACAAAGAGAGGCCATTGTTTTTTGGCAGGAGGGGATTATTTCACCGCTTGAAGTCAGTTAAGGTTTGAGTCTAGAAGCACATTTGCAAAATAACATAAATTTGCAGCATATATTTCATAATAAAGAGCTTTACTAAACTATTGTGGATTGTTTGGTACAGATGGAAATTCTGGTTTAAGAGAACAGCAAATCCATGTGATTTGCAGCCTTTTAAATGGAATGATTACATAATGTCTATAAAATGAATAATTTCTCTTCTAGGACTTTGTGGAGATTGGGATACTGTGCCAGACTACTGAAAACTAATCATTTTAGGACAGCTGCATCAAATACATCATTTCCAGCAGTTTGGATGCTGTTGGCACAACATTCTGGCAGAATACCTGGGCTCTTTGTAGTAGTTAAAAAAAACACTTTCTTCACAATGCCTGAAACCGTGGAGGATAAAACAAATCCAGAACTGTATTTGCCACATCCTGGAGTGCGTGGGATGACACTGCTCAACAGAGAGGCTTTCAAAAGGACAGTGGTTGTTCCAGCTCTTAAAATCAAGAAGGAAATTGTGCACAGTGTGCTGAAGTCCCTGAAACAATCAGTGCTGCAGCGTCCCGGCCTCAAGCGGGTGGTGGAGGATCCCGAGGATGAGGGCAGTAGATTTGTTATCCTGGATCCTCATAAAGTACCCGAGTTCTCATTAGGAGAGGCAGAGCAGCAGGTCCTGGCAGAGCTCGGTGTCCATCCTGAGGTGTGCAGGTTCCCCCTGGAGCTGACCTATGAGAATTTCAAGTCGGAGGAGATCCTGCGAGCCGTCCTTCCCGAGGGTCAGGAGGTCACCTCTGGCTTCAGCCGTGTTGGCCACATTGCTCATTTGAATCTCAGGGATCACCAGCTGCCCTACAGACACTTGATTGGTGAGTGAAAGGCTCCTCTCGGGAAGGTGTTTGTTGAAAGGTTGCAGTACAGAGGGGCACAGCTCTCTCACAGTGTGCTGCTCTGCCTGCCCCGAGCCCCGGGCCAGGGTGAGTGTGTTCCTTGGAAAGGTCACAGCTGCAGCCCTGAGTCCTTGGAGGGAGGTTGTTCCTACACACACTTTTGTTAATTTAGCTGTAAACAGCAGGTTGGTTCTGGCTGTTGTAGAACATTAAAAGGTCCTGGTCCCTTAACCATAATTATCTCTCACCTCTCTTCCAGGCCAGGTTATAATGGACAAGAATCCAGGAATCACCTGTGTAGTGAATAAAACCAATATTATCGACAGCACATACAGGAATTTTGAAATGGAAGTGCTTGCTGGAGAGAACAACCTGGTGACCAAGGTACAGGCCTTTCCCCCTGGTATTTGAAATTTAATGTGCTAAAACCCAAAGGCATCTTCTGGAGAGATGTGATGCTGCTGAGACCGTTCCTTTGCTCAGTGCCCTTCCTGGCAGCTGTCTGAGCATAAGGGTTGGCTCTTACTTCTGCATTCCTTTGTCCTGGGCTGCCAAGGGCAAACTCAGCCATAGGGCCCAGGAAGGCATGTATTCTTCCAAGTTCACAGCCTCCACTTAATGATGTGGATTTGTTCTAAGAAAATCCAGTTTCCTAATTTCACCAAGCCCTGTACAGATTCTGGTACAGAAATTTCAATCTCACCAGCTTTGCAATGTTTTGCCTTTGGCTTTTTCCTCTCCTGTTAGCAGCAAGACAAACCTCCTGTCTGCTCTGCTCTGACATTTATCAGGTGTAATCACTGTGTTCTTCACATAGCCTTTCTTGTCTGTAGCTAGAAACTTGGCCACTGCTTCCACAAAAATATTTTCTCTTATCTTTTAGCAGCTTTATACTTCCAAAGCAGAAAACATGAGATTACCAAATAAAAGGTTGAATAGCTTGGTGGAACGTCCTGTTAGTGCAGAGAGACTGTTGGATTGTCAGGTGACAGTTGAATATTATGCAGATGGTGTCACCACACAGCTGGCACACCCAGTGCAGACACTTCAGGGTGTTTCTGGCTGGCAAAGGATGTGGTGATCTGGATCCCAAGTTACTGTACTTTGGAATCAGACAATTCCACGTGCTGGTGCAAAGAGAATATTATCTTGCATCCCATTCTCATCTGAATAAATACTGCTCCTTTTCAGGTCTATTCTTAAGATAGTGGTGATCCCAAAGCTTGGGTTTGGATGAGTTTCCAGACTCTTGTCACCTTGGGAGATGAAATACAGTATTTTTCAAGCTGCAGAACTGGCTCCCAGTGGCTTTGAATTTGGCTGACAGTTCCTGTTCTTGGGCCTATCATTCTCAGACGCTTATTTACTGTGTGCACTCCACAAAGGAGGGCTGGAGGCATCTTTCCAAGGTCTGCTTTCAATAAAGGAGCTGTCAGCCAGCCACAAAGCTCTTGAAAACACTCAGGTTTTTTTAGGGTCATTTTAAGTTGCTGCTTTATTTCCACCTGGTGATGGAGACCTGCCTAAAGCCAGCCATGGGGACTGGCACTGGGGACATGGCCATATCTGGTGGGTTTATCTGTGGATTTAAGATCTGCTTATTTGATTGCTTAGTTGATGTGTTTATTTAAGATTCATGTGTGCTACCAGTGGGGACAGTGCTGATGTTACCTTTTGTTGAGGCACCTTGGTTTGTGATTTGAATTAGCGATAACGCTTAAATCTGCCTGGCATTTGAACACAGAGGCTTAAGCAAACGTTTTGGACTCCCAGGTCAAAGAAAACAACATTTCCTATGAGCTGGACTTTTCCAAAGTGTACTGGAACCCACGGCTGAGCACGGAGCACGGCCGCGTGGTGGAGCTGCTCAAGGCTGGCGATGTCCTCTTCGACGTCTTCGCGGGCGTCGGGCCCTTCGCCATCCCCGCGGCCAAGAGGAGCTGCCGAGTGTTTGCCAACGACCTCAACCCCGAGTGCTACGCCTGGCTGCTGCACAACTGCAGGCTCAACAGAGTGGACACCAAGGTAAAGGTGTTCAACATGGATGGCAGGGACTTCCTGCGGGGCCCGGTGAGGGAGGAGCTCAGCAGAGCGCTGCCGCTCCTGGGGGAAGAGCACAAAACCGCTTTCCACATCGTGATGAATTTGCCAGCTCTGGCTCTGGAGTTCCTGGATGTTTTCAGGCATCTCTTGGTCGGGGAGCCCTGCAGCCCTGCTGGCCTTCCCACTGTGCACTGCTACGGCTTCTCCAAACACAGCAACCCAGCCAGAGACATTCAGGAGCGAGCGGAAGCCTCGCTGGGAACCTCCTTGGCCGGACGCTGTTCCACCTTCCCGGTCAGGAACGTGGCGCCCAACAAGGAGATGCTGTGCCTCAGTTTCCAGATCCCAGCAGATGTGCTCTACAAGAGGCCCTGCCCTGATGAAGGTAAGGAGCAAACCTGGGATTTTGGGCTGCCCCTCGTGCTGCCTCAGGCTGGTCCCACCCGGTCAGCCCCGTGGGCCACTCCAGGTGTGGATGCGGGGCTGAGTGCAGAGGTGGCCAGCAGGACCCTGCACGTGTGCAGCAGCTGCAGGGCTTCCTTGCCTTGGTAACAGCAGCCTGCTCCTCTGATCCCAGCATGAGCCTCCCCAGAAAAATGGTGGACTGGACAGGATCACCCCACAGGCCATAAACCAGAGCTTTATGCCTCTGGTTGTGCTCTGGGGGAGGATGGGGACTCAGTGATCCCTGTGGGCCCTTCCATGCAGGATATTCAGTGGCTCTGTGATCTAGTGCCAAGCACACATCTCTGTTAGCTCAGTCCTTCAGAACTGGAGCTGTGTTTTTGCCCAGATCAGTGCACTCCCAAGGGACTGGTCCCAGCTCTGAGCTTCTCCTTGTGCTCACACAGACCCAGTGAGGTCTGGAGTCACCCCATCAGCAGAATCAGGTTCTGTACCTGATTCAATTTAATTGAGACATGGATACCTTTAGACACCCTCAGTGCTGAATTTGGTTGTTTTGTGGTTTGGGGTTTTTTTGCTTGTTTATAATTGTTCATTTGTTCTTGAAGTATTTGAAGAAACTGGTTGGTTTCAATGATCTTGGGTTTTGCTCTATATGACAAAGGGAGCAGAGGGAGGCTCTCAGTCTGCAGTTACATGAACTGAAGGGAAGGAGGTTTTTTAAAGCTTTAATGCCATGAAACCTATTTTATGCTGTTGTTGGGTAGTACTGAAATGTAGGTCAAAATGTAGCTCCATACAGGTTTTTTGTTTTGGCATTCAGTAATGACCCCCCATTATTGCTCTAAGAGTTTTCATTTCTGTCTGTTAATCCTGATTTTAACTCTCATCTCTTCCTGTTAAATCCCTTAACAGAGCTCCCTGTCCCAGAGCTTGTGGCTAGGTCAGTCTGTTTAATGTTGTACATTAAATAACTTTTTCTAACCTTTTCCAGCAAAACCAGCCTCGAAACGTCTCTGTACCAGCCAAGATTCTTCAGAAGAGAAGGTGCTGAGTTGAATTCCAGAGCTATGGGGACCACCTGGGTTTGTGTAAAGGATATTTGGGCTGTCTCTGTTTTACCCCTTGGGTTATAAGGAGCAGACCTGTGCTCCCATCCAGTTGCAGCTTTCCTTTGGGAGCTTTGCTTCCTGCAGTCACCTTTTCTTCTCATTGTGGGATCGACTCAAATTGTCACTACAGAAAATGAAAACTTTATTCTCTTATAATAAATAATGTGTTTTGGTATTCCCCTGCTCTCTATTTTTCTATTTTCATGCCCTGTGCTAACTCAGTGGCAGGGCCTGGGGTAGTTTTCTGCTGTAGCATTTTGTTAATGTGCAAGCTGTGGGGAGAACAGATTTTTATGTCTTGTTGGGTCTAGGAAGGTGACTGATACAATCCCTGTCCTGGATTCTCCCTGGCAGATGTTTGGGTCAGCAGATGCACAAACAGCTCTCATGTAAGCAAGGTAACTTCTCAAAAGCTTAACCTGAGATACCAAAAGGGCCAAATAGCCCAATATCCTGAGGTTTTGAGTAAAAATACTTTCTAACACCAAGATTTAGTTAGGGATGAGTTGACTCCTAACTTTGTGTTTGCCCATGGTTGGAGCCAGAAGGACTTTAATGTCTTTTGCACATTTGCAGATGAAGTTGATGCTTGCACTGCAGTTCCAGGCACCTGAAAAACAGTTCTGTCCTGAAGCCGTGTCCTCCCGTGGCTTCTGTGCCTCGCCCAGCTCTCCCCACCTCTGCCTGCTCCCCTGCTGCAGTCCCTGGATGATCTTTCTGGCTGGCTGCTGGTATTCTGCAGGGATTTGAAAAGCCTCTGCCTTTGATTTCCTTCTCTTACCCATCCAAACTATTGTTGGGCAACGTCAACCACAAATAGTTTATTTGGCCGGAGAACTCGGCTCGCCCTCTCTGTCTCAGATATTTTCCCTCAGCCCGAGCTCCGAGCTCACGCCCAGCATCCAGATGTCTGTGACCCTGCTGGCCCTGCTGCTGTGGCTCCAGCCCTGAGCCTGCAGCCCGCTGCATTTTTGGTTCTCACCCAAACACCACCAAGGGCCACGGATTTGTTTTGCTGTGTGACGGCCTTGCCTTGGCAGCGCAGCCGGCGTTTGCAGCCTGGATCCTGCAGGATCTCATTTATCCATCCCCAGGGAGGCCATCCTGCCTCACCCTGTCCTGCTTCCTCCCTGGCCTGCACTGAGCCCGGGCCCTCCTGCTCAGTCCCTGCCGTGCCCAGCCTGGCTGCTCTGCTGCTCTCCAGCTGCTGCTCTCTGCCTTTCCTCTGCCTTCCCTGACACCTGAGGGCAGCTCCTGTTCTCCAGAGCCCCCACAAGCACTCCACCACTCTGGATGCCAGCCACGCTGGGATCACTGCCTGACACACACTGCAACTCCACATTGCTCCACAGCCCCACTTCAGGGCTTGGCACTGCTGCACCAACAGAACCCAGCTTTGATCACCATTTCTGGGCCAAGCCTGGACAATTGTAACTCTGATTTTCACTGAAGCATCCCAGGGCAGGGAATGATTTGAACTGGTCCCTTAAGGACTGAATGCCAGTGTTATTCCAGCAGCACAGCTCCAGTTCAGATGCCAGTCTAGCAGATACATCACTGTACTCATAACCAGGGGTTTTCCAGCTTTCTGTGCACTTGCCAGTTCTGTGTACAAGAAATGACAAAATAAATAATAGCAAAGCTACACACAAGTTAATGAGTGTATTGAAATTATAAATATTAATATGCATAAGCAGTTCTGCATTCATTAGAGCAGGAGCTGGGGCTTCACAAAGTGAATATACAGAGATCATTGGTGAGGTGCATCTTTGCCACTCTGGGTGAGCCTGGGAGAGAGGAGAGGAGGGATGGATCTGATCCCTTCCTCACCTCTACCTTTAACTTTCCTGGGCACAACCAAGAGGATTTCAAAGGGCAAAGGGAATTTTGCCATCTCCCCCCATTTCTTTTTTAATAAGAAAACACCTAGTCTGGAATAGATCTCATTCTTCTCTTTATTACAGCATAGAAAAAATACATCCATCAGAGCAGGATTCATGGCCTTATAAAACACGGCCCAAGGTGGCTGCCCTGAGCAGCTTCCATCTGCTGCTGGTCAATGTTCCATACCAGGAGCAGGCCAGGAATACAGAAAGGATCACATCAGGTGCCAGGGATCATCCCCAAAGCCAAAGGGATGTTCCCACCTAAAGAAGCTCCTGAGTTTATGACAGAAAAGTTACAAATGCAGATAAACAGGAAAAAGCAAACATACAAAAGCAAAACAAGCAAACAAACCCCGAAAGGGAACCCCAAAGTTTTGATTAATTCAGTGACTTCACCTTGTATTGAGTTTTTTTTAGATTGGTTCTAGAGCACCTCAGCTGAAAGACCCCGAGCTAAAGCTTTGTTTTCCAGTCAAAGGTAAGAACCAAGTGACACACGGAGGAAGGATCCCACACAAGAGTTGTGTCAGCATATTTCCAGAGTTTCTCATCTCATCCAGCTGGCAGGAGGAAAAACCCACTTGTCTAAACTGGGGAAACCAGCTTTATGGGAAGAAAATGTAGGCTTGAATATTGACACTAAATGTTATAATCAAAATGGCATTTAAACGCTTGTGCAAATAAAACCCTGCAATAAGAGTAAAACCACAAACTTTATTAAAGTCTGGCTTTATTTAAAAAAAATTTACAAGTGTATTTCTTTAAGCCTCAAACGTACACAGCTGAGTTATTCACATCTTCCATTAGATGTGGCTTATTGCTTCAGCCTCCCTCAGCACAGTGCCCCGTGACTAACGAGTTCCCCTCCACCAGAATGTTTCTGCCATTTCACAAAGCTCTCGTTTTTCCTTTCAGCACGTGAAGGCGGCCGGGTTTGCACAGGGCACAGTCCGGCTGAGATCCCGCCCTGCCCCCGGGTGGCTCCCGGCCCCGCCGGGTGTCCCTCGGTCACAGCCGGGTGTCCCTGGCTAGCTGGGCTGCCAGAAGAGCCCGCTGAAAGCGTCCTGCAGGGCGCGGTGACAGGCCAGGGAGGACGTGTAGCCCCCAGCCAGGTCCTGCGGAGAGGCGGCTCGGACGTGGGTCAGGTACCTGCAGCAAAGAGCAGCACAGGAAACTTCTTATTATTGCAGAAACATCAAACACCCCTGTGGGTCACAGCACAGGAGCTGAGGCACTGTCAGGGGAAAGGCAGGAGCTGGAGCTGCCCGCTGGACACGTCAGGATAAAACCTGCATGAGTTAAAGCCATGGGGCTCCTTCAGCCAGGCTGGGTGAAGGGCACCCAGAGGTTTGTGTTGTCTCTGCTCACTCTGGGGTGCTTCATTTCCCCACTCCCACAGGTCCTGCAGAGACAAGGACACCACCAGAAGCTTTCCTGCTCTCCCACAGGAACTGGAGGGTTTCAGCTCTGCCACCTAAAGCCAGACACTCTCCCACACTGACTGTGCTGGTGGCTCTGATGGGCTGAGCTTCCTTTGCTTGGTACCTGTGCCTGGAGCCCACTGACCCTGGCCATCAGATCCATGGGAGGCCACCATCATTTTGGCTAAAGGAGGTTCTGAACTTCCCCATTAATTAGACATCATCACCCTTTGGCAGGTCCATCTCATCCTACCCCACACCTTCCAGAGGCTGAGCTGCCATGGAACCACAAACGCTGCCTGTGCCACTCTGGGCTCCTTCCAAGGGCTCCACCCCAGCCACACTCACGAGAGCTCCTGTCAAAGGATGGCTTCACCCCACGAGACAAGCACAAGGCAGATTCCCCACTAGTTCTGCCCCAAAACCCCATCATCCAGACAGATCTACAGCCCAGCAGGACCACGGGAGCCATCTCCAGCCCTGACCCCAGACACAGCCCCACGAACACCGAGAGCTTTCCGCAGGGGCCGCGCTTCAGCCGCTGTTTTGATTCCTCACTTGGTACATGCTGCTCCTGGGAAGGTTGAGTCATTCCACCTCTGGCTTGGCAATCCAAGCATAAACTTGCAAAACGCACACAGCCTTTTATAATGTTATCCTGAGAAACCTAAACCAGCTGCACTTTTGGCAGGAAAATACAGGACCACCAGTAAAATATCCAAAACAGTTGCATCTTTTAATTTATGACTGTACACTGTTTCCATAAAGAGTATATAAAACAGGTCAGATTTTATAGGTAAGACATAATAAACAGTCATACCCATTGATGCCATAAAAGCATAGAAAAAGAGATTACTGAGAAATTATTAATTGCAGTTTTAAAAACTCTATTTCTTGCACCTAATAACCACAATGCACAGACATGAGCAATGTTTCTGAGGGATTCTTGGTGAGATGCTGAAGCTGAGATTGAATTTACCTCCTGTGACTGAGTTGAGGTGTTCTGTACCAAGCTGTGACAGAATCTGGCCCTCACTGCCAGACACTGATTCCCATCAGCACAGACACAGGCAGGAGAGCACAAACTAACAACAAAATAAACTCTTTAAATAATGCTCAGTCCAAAAGAATCTACAAACACAACAATAAAGCTGGTCCCATCTCTTAATTTGCAAGGGTCTGCAGAGAGCTCCTGGTTTGTGGCAGAACCCATTTTATGGGTTTCAATTTTTTTTTAACATTCTTGTTACTTGTCCCTTAATATTTTAAGAGGAAGATCTCATCCTTCCCAAAGGACTTTTAAAACTGCTGTGGGAAACAGGAGCCCCTTTCCCCAGCCAGGAACGATGGGCACTGACAACAACAAATAATTTCCTTTAAAGCCCTGGTGTGAAACTACCTCTGCCCTCCAAAACAGAGAGTCTTATAAAAATCAGTTCCCATCTTGGATTTCACTTCTATCACATTTATTTCATTACACAACTTCATTTTCCCCTCATGCATGAAACAGTCCAGTGAAAACGGGATTATTTTACATTTCAATATTAACAGCGGTTGGTTGTGACTTTCTTGTTACTTTCCTTATCTTCTCTTACTTACATATCAGTGAAAGGACAAAACCAGAGTCTATTGTCTCCCTTTTTGTAAGATATCTGAAATTGGAGCATTGGTTTCATAAGACAGCCTGACTTCAGCCCCTGCAGCCCTCGTAGTTAATTGGGAGGTGATCTCTGAGGCAAAATCACTGCCACAAAGGCTCCCATCGACTTCACTGCACAACCTGCCCTAATTCTCTTTACTCCTGTGAAACGAGCACGGCCCTGCTGCTGGCTGTCAAGTGAGGTCTTTATTTTCTTGTTAAGTATCTGAACTTACTGCTCTTGACCCATTTAATTACTGTGGTACACCAGGCAATTGCAAAGAATCTGCCACGCTGAAGCCACACAATGAGAAGCAGCTTTTCCACACGGGTCCCCATCTGTGCTGCCTGATTCCAGCCATCCCCTCCACGGGAGAATCTCTCTGAACTGGATTCCTGGGGTTTCTGGCAGAGGTCAGCACATCTTTTCATGTACACCTTTACAACAGCAGCAGGAAGAAGCGCTTGCCAAGTTTTATTTCCAAAAAAGCTGAGCTCCGTTAGGTCTTGGGACCTGGAGGTAATTGCTCTCACTAGTTAGCAAATTCCAGCACACTGGGTCTGTTTTTCATAGGTTTATTTTAAGTACCTGTAAATCTTATAAGCAGAAACCAGGAAAAAGAGGTTTGCTTTTTCTGGTGCACCGTTTTTTAATGTGACTTGTTTTTACTGAGGGCAGACTAAACTCAGAAGTTAAAAAAAGCCTGCACTATTATTTTTGAGCAGGGCTAAAGGGCTGTGTGTTCCCTGGCCCACCATTTCACACTTCCCATTCCCAGCAATGCCTGTGCTCTGCTTCAGGCTCTGCCCAAACAAGCCCCCTTTCCTTGGCTGCAGCCTTTGCGTGTTGATCTTCCCCATTAACCTTTCATGTCAGTTAAAACACGTCGTGTTTTGTTCTTCAGGAGCCTTGGGGGGCTCATTCCTGACCTTCAGTTTCTCATCACCACGGAGGAGCTGGGAGGAAAAAAAAAAAAACCAAAAAAAAACCCCTTCTGTTTTCAAGGGAAGAGGTGTAATTCACATTTGGTGTGAAGGCTCAGAATCAAGCCTGGGAGGGAGTTTTCTTCATGTTTTCTCTTTTCCCAAGGCTGTGTCACAACCATTTCACCAGGAGAGGCCAGGAGTGGGGAGAGCTACCTGGGCTCAGTGTGGCAGCAGATTTGATCCCTCTGTGCCTTCCCCACACAGCCCTTGGCACTGCTGGAGCCAGAGGACCCAACAGCAGCTCAGCAACGCCCAGAGCCCCTGGCAAACATCCCCTCACTGCTCAGCAGGGTGGCTTTGTCCCAGAGAAATTCGGGAGAGGCATCAGAAACAATCAGAGAGAATGGAGAAACAGCACAATCAAACCTGGCTAAATAAACACCAAACAAAAACCAACCAAAGCTAAAAACCCCCATCAAAACAAATAAAAAGTACCAAACATCAAACCAGCAAGCCCAAACCAGCCCAGAGTATGTCCCTTCACCCACCCAACTGAAAGTACCAGTGCTAGGGATTATTTCACATAATCTTCCCTGCTACCCGAGATAAATGCACTCCCAGGGGTGTTTCTGCAGATAAAATACTTAAAGATACATCTGGAATAACTGTGTATTTGGCATACAGATTTCTTTTTTACCTAGTAGGCATTCTATGGAAACAAAGAAAAGAAAAATCATTCACAAGTTGTTTGACAGGGGGGAAAAAAAAAGAAATAATTTAATTCTGTTCCATGGAGTAGATTTACTGCTCATCTGATTATCCACAGTATCCAAGGCAGAAAGTAATGGGGCAGACATTAGATCTGGGAAATTTTCCAGATTCATCATTTAAATAATAAATAGTGGCTGCACAAAGCAAGCAAAATACTCCAGTCTGGAAAAGTGTGTGAAGCATTAGCAAGGCAGTAGCACAGGCTGCTGCATTCCTGAGCCTCTCTGGACACAGCTTTTCCATCAGATTCACCAATCCCCAGGATGAGCTACTGCTGCATCACCCAGGGTGAGCTGCAGGACTGGCTCTGCTCAGAGCACAGAGGTGTAAGGAGCTGAACTTGTGTCTGGCCTGAGGAATGTGTGCCTGGGTTACTCTCCAGGCCCTGAGCAGGTACAAACTGAGCTCCCCTGCTCAGCTCCACCACAGTCAGGCCGTGCAGCCAAACAGAATTTGTTTATAAAATGAGCAGAGTTCATTGCTGTTCTCCATTAATCAGCCCCAGGAAATGGGAACAGGCCTTCACTGGGGGTCACTCAGATATGGTGTGGCTCTCCCTCTCTCAGGGCAGGGCAAAAACACAAGGCACAAAGCTGGGGCTCAAATCCAGAGCAGCAATTCATCATCCTGGGGAGTAGCTCCAAGCCTGATCCTCAAACTGAAAAAAACCAAACAAACAGATTTCCCTCCATTTTAGCAGATTGTTTAATGATTGTGTTGAGATGTTAAACCCCCCAGCTGTGAGGGGCATCAGGAGTTCCTGCTGAGCCCCAGCCAACACAGCCTGTTCTGACACAGAATTCAAATTCCACGCAGCCATGAGCTCAGCAAGGGCTCCTCATGAGCCCAACCCAACCCCTCCTAGCCCAAGGTGACACTGCCAGCCCTGATGGCAGCTGGGCACCTGCCACCAGCCACTCCTCTCCTCCACCCTCCAGACCACGCAGACAAAATGGGAGAAAATCTATTTAATCACTGAAGGAGCTCTGTTATTTGTTTGGGGTTTTTTTTCAGTGCTTCTCTGGATACAATTGCAGCAATCAGTGTGGATGCCAAAACAGGGCTAAGCATGATGAGGTCCAAATATGACAGATCCCAAAGCAGAAAAGATAAAAAATACATTTTCACTCAGATTATGGCACATTATGGACTGAACACAGTCCATAGTGCAGGGGTACAAGGAAAAGTCACTCTAAATATCACAACAGAGTTTTGGCTACTAAAATATCCTGCCAAAGACAAGTGATGCAGCACAGACACTGCCCCTGCAATCCCACCTGCAGACAGCAGTGCTGTGCACATTCAGCTCAGTAAGCCAGGCTGGTTTGTTATTATTAATAACCCTGAGCTGCTTTCTGAGGGCTTAGTGAGCAGAAATTGCTCTCTGAGGTGTCAGATGAATGCCAGACCCTTCTCCATGCCACAGACTTGCTCAGCTCATTTCACTCACCCACACCCCAGGAACCATCATTTACTCATCACAATTCTGATTTCCAGCAAGGAAATTTAGTGCCTTCACCTTGCAATAAATTCTGCAAAAGCAGATGCCTTCTGTCTCTAATGGATCTCTTTTTGTTACAGTGAAGGACTAAGAAAAAAAGCATCATTGAGAGTTTAAGTGTCTAGAATTTTTATTTCTCCACTTTAGGTTTTCTAAGTGAAGAACTCTGTTCCACCAGAAATAAACTTTCCCAGTAGAAAAGACAGGAAATGCCCCAACCCAACAAATCAATAGAAGAAATACAGGGCTCCTACTGATTCTTTTTAACCTCTTCCATCTGCTTTTCCTAAACAGCAATTTGTTTCAAACACTGTCAGAGTTTTCTCAGGGCAGGAGTGTGTGTAAACTGCATGTGGTGAAACGAAGTAGTTAAAAATTAAAACAAAACAGGTCTGCCACAGCACACCTCAGCTCAGATGAACAGGACAGAGTTCTGATACCACGCACTGAAAGAGGCAAAAAAAAGCATGAAAATGTGATATTAGCTATGAAACAGCTGCCACTGATAAAGCCAGTTCTGAATCCAAGGTAGAAATTAGTGATGAGTTATTCCCCCCCTTTTCCCCCATCCTCTTCTCCCTTATAATGTCCTTTAAATGAAGGGCAAACATTCTGCACCCTGGAAACCCAAAGCCTCCAGTGTCCTGCTGAACAGAGACTGGGGCTCAGTGCTCCCCCCAGTCAGTGCTGCAGTGACCAATAAAGGTATTTCTGAGGGTTTAACACAAAACCTACAGCACTTTTATTTGGTGTTTCACATAAACTGCTTCCTCTGTTAATGGTGAAACCTGTAAGAGATACCAAAGACACATCTCAGAGTTTTTCACAGATTACCTGTGAACCTTGGAGTAGAAAAACCTTTAAAAGCAAAGACTCAAAGTCACAGAAGCCCTCCTCGGTGGAATCAGATTTTTCCATACTACTTTCCCTAAAAAACTTCCTCTTTTTGTCATGAAATCCAGAGTCCAGAGGTCAAACATTTCCACTGAAAACCTAAACCATTGGGGAGTGGAATGGAGGGAAATTTCCTTATGACAGCTACCTCAAAATATTCCTTCAGTGCTCCTTATAAAAAACCCAGCTCTTCTACTGGCAAAAAAAATAATTTTAAAGGAAGAAAAGTTTTAGAGAGCACCTGGCTCTCCAGCATTTTCCCAGCACTGCAACTCTACTGCTGCCCTGGTTTTTAAATAGATGAGAGACCAGACTCAGGTACTTGCATTTATTTAACACATAAACATTTGCTTTTGGAGTGACTGAGAAGCCAGTGCTGTTGCCTTGAGGTAAGATGAAAAGCTGCAGAGAAATTGAGATCAAAGGAAAAGGAGAAATGCCTTCCGCCTCCCAGAAACTGCTATCATTTTAAAAGAAGTGGATGTTTTAAAGTGTAAAGGCAGGAAACTAACGATGAAAAAGGTTTTATAGAATAAAGGAAGCTTTGTACTCCTCTGCCCTGATATGCATTTTGCACATTTCCTCTGCTGCAGGCTGGATGCAGCCCTGGGACAGGATCTGCAGGCACTGCCAAAAAAACAAAGTCTGGACAATTCCAGTCCCATTGCAGGGCCCTACCCAAGAAGGCACCTCCTTGATAAAACCATTTCATGTAGAGAGGTCTATAACTCTAATTACAGTGGGCTACAGACCTTGAGACTGTCACATTAAAGCACTGTACACTGCAGATATAAAAACCCCTTTAAAATGGGACATAAACCCCTCAAATGGTGCAATCTGACCTATTCTCATCTTCAAGAGGAACTGTAAATCCAATTACACCTGAAAATGCTACAAATGTTAACGGGTTAAATAAACCTCCTCTTTTCACTGAGGAGTTATCCATGCTAGAGATTCACATCCAACAGGAATTCCCAGTAAATCCAGTGCATGTTTGAGAAACACATTTTGCCTCTCACAATCCCACAGTTCTCAGTGGGGGTCTGCATATTCCCTTTGACAATTAGCAAATCACACATTTAATCAGCTTCTCCTGACATTTGATCAGGCAGCCTCACTTCAGACCAGGTGTAACAGTTCCAGCCTTAGAAAATGTGAACAGCAGTGCAAGAGAGCAGCCAGTGCTGTCTAGAGAACTCAGTGATCCTGAGCTAATGCAGGAAATTTTGAAAGTTTCAAAATTAAAGTCTCAAAAGTTAAAGTGATGACAGGGGTTATCTTGTTTTGTTGGAGTTTTTTTAGTTGAAAAGAAAAACCAACAGCCCTGAAGCTGCTGAAGTACATCACAACCCCCCTAAGGAACCCTTAGGGAAAGGAGGAATATCCTCAGCAGCTCTAAGGCAGCATGGCTTACAAGTTTCTGTGCTCTTGCAGGGTGGATTCAAGACAAGGATTATCTGAAAGTTCTCCTCATTTTAGCACACGACTGCCTATTTTAAAATAAAAACAGGAAATGGAAAGCAGAACCTGCAAACACACAAATCCTTTGCAAGCAAAGGAAAACCAAAGGCTTTGCAAGGTCTTTTTGGTCACGTGTTTCAACTCTATAAAGGGTATTTTATACAAATTCTATGCTGATTTCTCTTTCTGCAGTTGTTGGGGGCTTCCTCACATCTCAGTAAGGTATTTAGCTGTTTGGATGGCTCCAAGCACGTCAGGGAAGAGCCATCACTGACTGAGCTGTACAAAGTTTGCTCCTTGTTGCTCACCCCGCATCTCTGCACCACCCACTGCTGCCAGCTCCAAAACACACACAGGCACTGCCTTTTGGATTAAATTATTTTTTCTCCTTTAAACTTCAAGGATTCCTGCTTCAACTCCTTCCCAAAGAGCTGCTTGGATTCCTCACCCCCGTGCACTTGGCTGGAACAAGAGGTGAGTGTTTATTTCTGGAAGCCTTGCTCACAGGAAGCCTTCCTTCAGCGCCAGCCACTTCCGTAACTCCAGAGGGGCTGGGAGTGCCCTTGGATGAGAGGGGGCACCTGCTCCCCCATTTGTCATCTTCCTGAGGTCACCCTCCAGCTGTCTGTCCTCTCAACACCCGGCCTCAGAGCCCTGCTCCGGGCATTCTGCCTCGCTCGGGTTTCCAGCTCTGGACTTCCAGCTCCAGTAAATCAATCGGCCCCCCCAGAAAGAGCTCCAACAACTGCAAGGGAAGCATTTGAAGAGCCCTGGGCAGCCCTGCTGTGCACAAGGACACTGCAGAGCCCCTGGAGCTGCTCTGCAGGGCTGGCATGCAGCACCCTGGGGAGCACTGCACAACTGCAGCCACATTTAGTCGCTGCCTAAATCAGGCTGTGCTCGTACTTGACCCCAGGAAGAATGTCATTGAACACAAGGGCCTTTTCTCAGCTGTGATATTGGATTTTTTTTTTCCTTTTTCAATGGATAAAACAACCATTAAGTCACAATTCCTGTAACTGCAAAGCAGCTCTCTTTTTAATCTGCAGTGGAAATGCTTTGGCATTTTGATCTCCAAATTCTGCATCTTTGCCTCTGTCCTCCAACTCCACTCTTCCCCCCACACACTGTGTTTAGGACAAAGAACATGGATGTGTTTAAATATTTATTATGGCTCTGAGGAAATTAACCACTGTTCTGTAACTTTCTACCTAAGTCAAGACTGTTTCCATAGGCTTATCTTTTCTATGTAAGGATAAGGGAATTTCAGTTTTACAGACACCACTGTGTCTTTCCCCAGGGCTGGGGAAATGCTTCCCTGGGCTGGGCTCTGGAATACACCATCCCTTCTGCAGGCAAGAAGGGAGAGCACAGCTTTATTTCTGAAAGACAGTTCTTTTGGACACACAAACTCTTCTTGTAGGATAAAAATCCCCTCCTGTCCCTCCTGCTCTGCCTTTTTTTTCCGTGTTCCACACACCCCACTGAGCACCACGAGTCCCCCAGTGCACAGCCAGAGATCCATATGGATGAACTGGGGCTTGGGGAGAGCTACATGAAAGAGATTCCTGCAGCACCAGCTTCCATGTAAATTATGCATCTGTAGGCAAAGGGAGCCCCTTCTGAACAGAGCACTCAGTCAGGAACACCTACAGAACGAGGATGGAGATGCACAGACACTTTTTTTCTCCCTTGTTTTAGCACATTTTGCTTGAGGCACAGTTCTGAGGCGACAGAAGAGTGATTGTATCACAGAATCACAGAGTGATTTGGGATAGAAGAGACATTAAAGATCATCCAGCTCCAACCCTCCTGCCATGGACACAGGGATGCCACCCACCAGCTCAGGACACAGCTGCAGAGTCCAGGACAGCTCCAAGCAGACAGGAAGCATTTTAGCCCCAGGAGCCCTGGTAAGGACATTGATTTCAGGCCCAAGGCTGGAAAATGAAGTGGCAGAATGCTTTTAAATGCTTTTTTTTTTTTTTTTGCATTTAAGGACTTGCTTTAGTCCCAGCAGGGAAGAACAGAGCCCCTGGGTGACTCACATCAGGCATGGCAACAGGCTTGGCCCCCAAATCACTGCTGGCAGAAAAAAAATCCTATGGACACAGAAAAAGTGGTTACAACCTCAGCTTTGAAATAGTTTCCCCAGTCAGAAAGTCAGTTCTGTTTCACTGTGACACAGCATCCTCTGTTCTGAGTAGCAATGAATTCACATCATAAGGCAATTCCAGTTTAATATGACTCAAAACAGCATAAGAATTTCTAGAGGGTTTTTAGCCACTGATACTGATCAGATAAGTAAGCTGCCAAACCTAATAATTATCTCAAATGAAAAGCTACAAACTCTTGGTTATTCATTTCAGCTAGCAAGAACCCAAAGTTATTTTCTTTAGGCAGAATGTGGAAAGTGTAATTGTTGAAAGCAAACACTGCAGTTTGAAGGACAGTATTTAAAGAAGATGAGACTGTTCAGGTCAAAAGAAGGTGAAAGCCAGGTCGCTTTCTCCTGCAGCTGACTCGTGCTCTAATGCATGAGTCCCTGGGCTGCCTCAGGTTCTGGTAGCTGGTCAGGTCAGCATTTCAAGCTGAGCCTGGGGATCAGGTTTACAGCTCTCAGCCAGGCTGGCGTTTGCTCCTCAGGAAGGTCTGGGAGAGGGAGCAGAGGGCAGGAGCTGCTCCTCAGCTCCAGGGATGGGTGAGGGATGGGAAGCCTCTGCCCCAGGCAGGAGCAGCCTTTGGGCTGAGCTCTCAAACCTCCACTGCACAGCCCCACCCTGGCACAGGGCAGGCTCAGCTCCCAGCCCTGGGGAAGGAGGGAAAAGCTGCCCTGCTCTCCTGAAAATATTTTTTACAGGGGAATGAAGGGGAATAAACCACTCCTGCAATCCCAGGCAATTTCCTCCTATCTGTCAGCATATGGTAGGAGCTATTATAATTTGGCTTAAATAGAAAGCATCATTAAGACTATTTTCTGTTTTAACAGCTTAACAATTCTATTGTGAAATCTGGGTGAAATTCTCTGGATTTTACTGTCCTTCTCTATTGTGCCCTGGTAGAATTTCTAGAGGGGAAAAATGCAGTGATGATAGGAGATCTTCATTTTACTCTTCTAAAAAGACAATGAGTTAAGTGTCTAAATTGAATCACTCTTTATATGATTTCTGTTGAATTAATTTTAATTTTCTGTTGCTTTCAGTCTAATCCAATATCCTGAAGCAGCAGAAGCACAGATATCAAACAGGAGTGTGCTGAGTTAGGCAGAGCCCCTTAGTTTCACTTGGGAGAGAAAATATCAACAGAGTTGTTATAGAGCAGTGACATCCACAACTGCTGAAATTCTCCATGGATTATTTGTTAACAACTCGAGTCAACTTGCAAACTGCATCCCCAAAATCTGTCTCCAAAGAAGTTGTGCCTACTGACTGAACTGGTTCTGAAACTGGTGCAGAAAGTGCCTTTTTAAACATTCACAGAAAGTGCCCAGGAATTAGGGAGGATTGCTAATCAAAATGACATTTAATAAATTCTCCTGCTGAGGAGAGCTCCCAGTAACACTAGGTGGCAGAAGGCTCTGTCACATGGAAGACACCTGCAGGAGATACACTCAGAATTACTTGAGCTTGAGTTTAGGAAAGCTAAGGGGAAAACAGTTCAAAGCAAAACAGTTCTAAGATCCCATTTTCCATCCATTCTTCCAGTTCTAATTCTGGCTCTGATATCTCTAGTGAACATTATTTCACTATTTAAGCTGCTCCTGAATGTGAATACAACTTCTAAATCCAAACCTTCAATCACATCTTACTCAATTCAGATGAAATTCTGTATGTGACAGGTGATTCTATTAAGCTTTTACATAATTAAAAAGGAATTCAATGTTTCAAGAAATAAATGGCCACCAGGACGAGTACACAATAAAAACGTACACTTTGAGTTACCTGGAAGAAAACCTGAAATCCAGCCTGGAGTGCTACATGTTTCTGCAAACACACTTCTGCAGCTGAAAGAAAATCAACAACCTACAAGCAAACTCATCCAAAAGTGCCCAAGACTGAATGTGGAAGAGATCTGATCAAAATGGCAGCTGCTCCTTCATGGAGGTGCATTTTCAGGAATACTTTTTTAACTATGTACAAAATTCAACTGCTTGTTTCTAGTTTCACATATTTAACCCTTTTAAAAAACATCTAAACTCCATTTTCCTTTATTCTGGCCACTCTCTTTCCAACTCCTCGAAGTTTCTCCCCCATCCTGTATAAATCAAATATGTAAGGAGACAAAGAGGTGCCCTGCCCTGGCGCTGTCAGGAGCTGTAAACACAGAGAGGGAAAGTGAAAGCCAAGCACTGTCTCAATGCTGAAAAGCAAAAGGCAGCAGGGGGAGAACAACACTCGTGTTTTCATGCAAGTCTGAGCAAAGATTTCTCTGAGATGCCCAGAGAAATGTGGGCATGCTGCACTGCTCTTCCACTGGCCAAGCAGGAACACCCCAGGCTTGCAGCACTTGAGGGGTGCTCCCCCAAGTGTGACTGGTGCCAGCACAGAGCCCAGGGCACTGTGGAGGGATATTCTGCACCTCTGGCCATGCAGGCTGTTTGTGTTTAAATATAGTGTATTTTATCATTCACAGTTGTCAGCAGTGGAAATTGTCATCTAAGCAGGAAAAGATGCTGTTGAAGAAACAGGAGGGCTGGGTTAGAAAGTAAGAATTATTTTGGCCGTGACAAGTCCTCTCACTGCCCATTTTGAGGGTAAGGGATCACGCCACCCATTGCAAATTGCTGCCTCAGAATCAGAAAAATCAATAGTAGGTAGGAAAGCCAACCTGCCAAGGCTACAGCCACTGCCAGCAGATTATTAATGCCTCTGTCTGCATTCTTTAATGTTTCTGAAGAAGCAACTATGTTAACTGAAAAGGTGTGACGTGTCACCAGCCCTTCTCTTCTCTCCTCTTCATTTTCTCTCTATATTAAAACCTTGGCTACCAAAGAAAACAATCATGCTTCACCTCATCTTTTCCCAGCTTTTCTGAAGTTCAGTTCCTGCTCTAGAGCAATATATACAGTCTAAGTACTGCCCCTGACAAGCTGTTTGACAGCCCTAAGTTGCACATCTATTTTACTCCCAGAGCCTTGGAGTTGGTAGGGCTTAGATGGGAAATGGAGGCCAATTAAAATAAACACAGACAATATCAATGAATTCTTCAGAAAGGCACAAGACAAGCAAAATGAAACACTACTGGCTTTTGCCCACAGTGAGAATTCAGCTCATCTCACAGGCTGAACACTCTGGCTGAGGTCCAGAAAGACACTTAAGCACATGTCTTATTTTAAGCATGTGAGCAGCCTCATTGATTTTTCACTCATGCCAGGAAGAATATTCAATGCGCTTAAAGTTAAGCACATTGTTAAGTGCCTTCCTGGACCAAGGCCAGGCTATTTAGCCCGTGCAAGAGTTAGTCTCAAGAACATTTACCATTATTTTAACTTCTCAAGTCTTTCTTTGAGATAAAGTTTTATGGTGTATGAAAATATTTCATTCATACGAGCAGTGACTGACTCACAGCAACCTTCAGGGACCAAGTATTCTTCCCCTTCCCACATCTTCCAAAGCAGTAACTGGAAGGATTAAAGACACATAAGCAAATATCCTGATAAAGAAAATTAGTTTTGAAAGGGAAGCCAGCACTCTTACTGATCTGGAGAGTATAATGATCCCCACACTGAAAAGCTGACAGACATATTAATTTTCAGTGAAAACTAATAAAGTCATTTGCCAATGTCTCATTCCAATACCAAGGCTCTTGCAGGAACTTTGAAAAGCAAGCTAATTGTTGACTGAAATTAATTATCACAATAAGCACACATTCAATTCCTTTTTCCCTTCTTCCTTTTACATCGAGTTAAATACAAAATCCAAGGAAAGGCCTGTTAGTGCTTCCTCAAGATGAGCTCACCACATCAGAGCACTTTAGAGATCAAAGGCACGACAAGCACTTTGCTCTTTGCTACAACAAAGTGATGCCATTTGCTATGTTTGAACAGACAATTGGATTTTTATCTGGTTGGCATTACCCAAGCTCAGTACCAGGCCCTGAGAAAGAGCTAGAGAAAGGTGTTGAACAGCACAGCCAAGGAAAGCTGGACTGGGTCAGGCCCATGCTCCATTCCAGCAGGACACTGACTATTTCCTCCTCCTTTATGAGCACACATACCTTTGTACTTCAGTAGTTGTTTTTTCCTGGAGAGTTTAAACTCAGTGGTGGAAGCACACAATTGACAGGGGGATACATGAACAGAAAGGCAATTTAACACCCAATCACCCCTGAAATCTCAGGGTGACACAGCTGTACCACTCATCACGTCTCACACCAATGCAGCTCCACTGATTTCTACCAAGCCCACACCTGATGGCAACTCCAGCCTCAGCATCCAACTTTGGAACCTGCTGGAGCAACCTCTGAGACCTCTGGAAAAAGGAATTAAGATGACAAAGGCAGCCTGCAGACAGAAAAGACACTTAATAGAAAATTCTGCTCTAGGAGTCTTCAATTTGAAATAAATAATTCTATTTTAAAATATCATTTTACAGATCTTGTTGCTGAGCTTATTTGGTGAAATTTTCTCACCTTGCCATGCAATCAGAGCAGGACAGTGACACTGGGAAGGTTGAGGCTGGAAGGCACAGTGGGAGCCCCCTTGGTCCAGCAGGGTCAGCTCAGACAGGTTGCTCAGGGCTCTATCCAGTTAAGTTTTAGTTTCTTCCAAGGAGGAAAACTCCTGGACAAACTACCTGGACAACCTGTTCCAGTGTTTGGCCTCCCTTGCATTAAATGCATTCCAGTGGGATTCCACGTATTTCCATTTGTGTCCATGACATCTTGTCCTCTCTCTGGGAATCACTGAGGAGAGCCTGGCTCTATCCCCTTCACTCCCTGCCCTCCATCAGGTATTTACACAAACCAACAAGGTCCTTCCAAGCCTTTTCTTCTTCAGACTGAAGGTTCCCTCAGTTCCACCTCACACAACAGACACCCCAATCCCTGCTGGCTCCTTGCCTGGCACCAGGGATGCCAGGACAGGAGCCAGCACTCTGATGTGTCCCTCTCCAGTGCTGGGCAGAGGGGAAGCATCCCCACCTCCCTGCAGCTCCTGGGGACACTGCCTGGCACTGCTGGTGCCTTTCCTGCCCCATGAGTCCAGGTTCTGGCTCCTGCTCTGCCTGGGGTGCTCCAGGCCCTTTCCCAGCAGGTCAGAGCCCCCAGCCTGGCTGGCACTGGGGCCACCCCAGCCCAGGAGCAGCACCCTGCATTTCTCTGACACTGCTGTCACCCCGTGTCTCCAGCCTGCTGAGGGCCCTCTGAAGGGCAGCACAACCACCTGGGGCTGGAGCTGCTCCTGAGCACTCAGCATCACCTGCAGAGCTGCTGAGGGAACACTCCCTGCACAGCCAGGCAGGAGAGGAGAGGGTGCTGGTCCCAATATCAACTCTGGGGTCAACCACTGCACCCTGCTTTGCTTTCAAACCCACAAATTTACAGGAATCTTAACATGTATTGGTTTAACCAGTCCCCATTTTAAAAATTAGGTGCTTAAATATTTTAATACAAGCAAGAATTGAGTCTCTTTCTGAACAGCATCTGCTGGTTCAACTTGTCCTTGAAAGTGAACTTCCTTCAAGAAAACTTCAAACATCATTTATGACTTTAGAGGGAGAGACAGACTTCTCTTTTTGAGCTGCTTTAGTTTGTAACTAGCCCAAAGGGTGGATTTCCTTAAAAAAATCATTTCTGCAGACAAAATTGCCCCTTCATTTCAAGAATCCAGAGCAACAAGAAAGCTGTATTCCAGAACTGGGATTACAGCCAGTTTATGATGGATAAACATTGAATGCTTATGGCATAATTATAATGTCACAGCATTTGCTGCCAGAATTACAAAAAAATATTCTTAAAATTATGCCCTAAATAGAATGGTGTTTAGTTTAGCTAAACAGAAAGCACACTCCAAGAAATGTGAAAAAACAAACACCATGATTCCAAATCTCAATTATGCATACTAAGGGCTTGTTTTAATAAAAGTATATTTAGTGGCTGAATAAAGTTTCTCAAAAAATAATTTTAAAGATAATGAATTCCCGATGTCCAAAAAAGCATCACATGCAATTTCATCACTGACTCATGTAAACTAACCTCAAATTTAACCAAATGCAACTGTGATCAATATTGTGTCAATCTCAAAGTATCTGGGGTTTAAGGCAACAAAACCAGATGCAAGGATGAGTAAAAATTTGGAACCCACAAACAGAGCAGAGTTCTTGGCTACTGAAAGATCTGGAACAGTTATACTGACAGGGAGAAGCCAAAGGAATGAGAAGTTTTGACAGCATTGCCACACTTAGCAGGAAGAGAGTCAAGTGCAGGAGGAATTAAAAGGAGATCATTTGCTACCATTGCACATTATTTAACCTTTTTCTTTTAAAGATGGCATCCACTTGAGGCAGGGACTGTTCCACACACCTCTGAACTGCTGAAATTATGTTCCTAGGCACTTTTGTAAGGCAAAACCCAGAAATAAATAAGCAAAAAACCCAACCACATAAAATATAAACTATCAGATTTACCAATATATCTATAAAAAGCTGTAACAGTTACTGCACAAGAAGGCCAGTTTTATAATGTAGATTTGGGCCACAAAAGAAAAGGACATTTGAACTGATTCTACCTTCACTGTGAAACAAACCTGAAGGTTTGTGCATGACCTGCCCACCAGTGCCCTGCTGTCCATCACAACCTCATAAGAAGGTGATAGAGAATAAAAAGTTGTCTACATTAATCCTTTTTCACTATTTATTTTATTTATCATCTCTTGGCAGTAACACTTAGCACAAGTTGCAGTGGAAAAAACCCATGAACTGAAAACCAAAATGGAGCTGAGAGGGGAAAAGGTGTCAGAGTGGAGAAAAGGGGAGTTTTATTTCTCCAAACAATAACCCCTACCATGACAGCCTTGCTGGCTCCTTCTCCACTGACAGGAAATTTCTGTAAAAGAATCATGTGGTGCTGGAACACAGAAGTGCAGAGGTTCATAAATGAGACAGGCTATAGGTCTGACATCAACCAGCAAACAAAGCCCAGAGCCCAGTCCTCTCCTCTGCCTTCCAAACACTAAAATCTTAGAATGTGACAGAAAGCTGGTGACTCTGACAGAGTTTAAATTATGCCAATATAAAGGCAAAGAAGCAGAACACCTAACACTGGCAGAAAAATAAGAAGCCTGAGACTTCCCTGCTTCAGAGTCTCCTGAAAGTTTTTATCTTCACCAAACCAGGCAGAAAATCCTAGAGGACCACAGAGGTGCAATGGATTTATGAGGTCTGAGAAGCCTCAAATGAAGAGGTAGTTGAGCTAGTCGATTTTATTATTTCATCCCTGAAAGCTTAAATAATAAAAAAGTTAAAAATAAAACTAAAGCAGAGCAAGCACCTACTAGAAGAGCAGTGTCAGTATTGTCCTTTAGGCATGTTTCTCCACACAGCTCTGGAAAGTTGTCTGGCATTTGACATAATTGGGAGGAAGAATTTTCTCCCCTGGCAAAGTCAATTAACTTCACTGTTTTTGTATCATCTGTTAAAGCTGAATCTGCTCCCTTCTTCAAATCTGACACAAAGCTGCTACACCTACTTGACAGATCAAACAGCTTATTTAGAAATTACTGTGCTTTAAAAGGAATGGCTGTGTCAAGTCAAAAGCTGCAAGACAAGAGGTGAGTGATTATTCTATTAGTATACACTCCCCTGGAATATTAAAATACAGCCTAACTTTGTACAGAAGTTTAACCTCTTTTATGCAATTTGCTATTTCATTATGAAACTCCTTTAGTCTTCAATCATCAGAAACATCTGTAGAAAATTAAAGCAGGTCTTTCTCCTGCTCTGTGCTCTTGAACTGCTTCATTTCTAATACTATTAAGATATACAAGCTCCTTGCTGTAACAAGAAATGTAACAAACAGAGTGAGCCACTGCTTTAACATACAGCCATAAACAGGTATGTGCATGTTTATGCATTGACTGTTATAACCAAGCTTTTTATCTTAAGGCTACAATAAAATATTAGTGCTCTGTGAAACACCATTCAGTGTGATGTCACTGGACTGCATGTCATGCCACTCTTTGCCATCAAAAGTCAACAGATCTCATCACATTTTATAGGCACTACAGCTCAGGCCCATCTCCCATTAGCTCCAGTTTAATGTTTGCTGTACATCAATGTATAAACCTCATTATTAAAGGCAGCAGAGGAGAGAAGGGCAACACACACAACGTGCTTAATGCAGTTCCCCAGTTGAAACATGAGCACAAAGCAGCATGGTGGGTAATGCAGGGATGAAAACACTTCTCTGCTGGAATGCCTTTCCTTGTAACCAGCTCCTGAAAGCAGCCAGCCCAGTAATGCAGCTGTCCCAGGGGGCAGCCAGAAACTGGGAGCACTGGGAGCACTCCCTGGATGTGTAACTGGGAAACAGGGTCTCTGTGGACCCACACTCCACAGATTCCATGTCTTTGAGCAGCAATGAAAAGCACAACACAGAAGAAAATGTCACTTCTCTTTGGGCACTGACCTATTCTAAAGTAGAACACCAAAGGCACTCGGACACTGCTGAGAAAGGGGCTTGCTCCAATGAAATCTCTTTCCCACTGAATCAAGCTGAGGTTTGCATTGGGCTGGTGGGGCAGTGCATCACCTCTGACAGGCTGCTGATGTGATTGAAGGGCAGGCAGCACAGGACTGTATTGATCTCTCAGCAGCAGGGCCAGCACTCCACAGAGCTCACTTTGAAGTAGCCCCACACAAGCACTGCATTATCTGCCTCAAGAGCACTCTGCAGGTTTTCAAAGGCTTAAATAATATTATGGCACATAAATCTACTGAAGGCTAACCTGATGCCCTTTGAGAGTGAGAACTTCTTGTAATACAAAGGTTCTACCAGCTGGAGCCATGGAAGAGCAAAAACCACAGGGGAAGCAGAGCTGGCTCTTCCCAGACCACCTCTGTGCTACTCCAGCACAGGCTGGAGCACACGTGAGCCTGGGCTGCCATAAAAGCCATCTCAACTAGAGCCCCACACAAACTTTACCCCCAGTTTTGCAGGGTTTTCCTGTAGCTCTTTATGAAGATTAAATCTGTAGCAAAGCAAACGTCTCATTTTTTGTACAGAAAACATTCAATTTTTTCAAGGAAAATAACCTGGCAGTATTTCCAGAGGAGTCCTGTGGGTCATCTTTGAGTCAGGTGTCCTTCTGCATCAGAACTATCATCCCTCAACCCCTTGGAGTACAAAAGTTTCCATTATATGTCCATTTAATGCACTGCCTCTGCAAACATTCTACACTGACCAATCTATTGAACCAATATTGATCTCCAATTTCTTTACCACAAGAACTAACACCCCCCCTCAGTGACACACCTCAATGAAAAGCTCAAGCTCACCTTTAGCTTTACCACAAAGGCAGGCAGTAATTCATTTTTTTCAAGTAACATATTCAAATTAGTTTTCATAGGTGCTATGCAAAAAAAAATTATATATATATATATA
>VZTB01000653.1:483750-532829 GCA_013397245.1 Thryothorus ludovicianus
ATATATATATATATATATATAAAAGCATGATTTACATTGATAGATCTTAAGAACTAAGTGTAAATGGGGGATTCATCACCAAAGAGGTATTTTCCCTTCAGGGATCTCATTTTATCCTAGTGATACTCAACAACTTTTATATTTTCTTTCAAAACATAGATGAAAGTCACCCACTACAGAATGTACATCTGTCAAAAAATCTGAAGGGGCTGGAGAAATGGATAAATGATTCAGATTAATCTGTGTAGCATTTACTAAACGTGGACTTTTCCCAGCTAGAAACATCTTAATAGCAAAGGTCACGCAGCCAGGAGCTGAGAACAGGTCACACAAACACAGCATCATAAATTAATTAATGCTGGAAACAACAATGGTGGCTTATTTACAAAACCTGAGCTCTGGTTTCTTCTGGAGGTAAGGAAGTGAGTACAGACACAAAGCAGTATCAAGTAGGGAAATTCAGAATTCACCTTGGTTTTCTGCAGTGGGTTCTCTGAGTGTTACGTTCTTTTCTGGGGCAAAACACTGAGCTGCAGCTGTACTGGCTGAAAAAAAATCACTGCACTGCTGACCTACAGAACACCAAATAACACAACAGCAATAACAGCAAGGAGCTATCACGCTGTAAATGTAAAATGATCCATAATATCTGCATATACACATAGGCACAAACATAGGTATCAATAAAATAACTCCAACAGAAATGAGAGCTTCCCTGGGTGCACACATCATCCCCTCAAAGCAGTTATTCCTGGTGCCCTAAATCCTACCCTCAGCTTGGAAAAATTAATGGTACCACTGCAGTTTCTTCATCACTTTGTCAGGAAGAAGAGTTTTGGGGAACTCTCATCCTCCCCTATATCCACCCTCACCATTTGGCAGCTATTCTCCTGGAAGCACCCAAGCCTTTTATCACTGCAAAAGCAAAATTTTTGGAAACAGCTCATTAAGAGAGAATTTCATCAATGAGTTTATGTATAGGCTGGAAAGAAGGTGAAGGGAATCAAGGAACATGCCTACTTATTTAGCTGTCACTTTCAAGAAATTCTGCTAAATTTAGCATGCCTTCTGAATATCTTTTGGTTGTTTTGTTTTGGGTTTTTTTTTTCCCTCTCTACATCACAAATATTTTAAAGCCTCTCCTTTATTTGTATTTCTTGCTTTTCGTATTGTTTTTGCTTTCTCAAGGAAACTGGCAGCTGAAATGGTGTTCTAAAAACAAGTCACAAACATTTAGCAGTGTTGCCATTTCAAACACCAGGCTCAGCTGAAACTGCTGTGTGGTAAGACGATGCTGTTTCAGCTGCTGGAGCCCTCAAAGGACAAAAAAAAAATTGCTGAATAAAACCAAAATATAAGTCATGAGTCAACAAAAACTCTGGGATTTGTTGCAAATAACATCCTTTACAGCAGCCCAAAATAGAGGATGCACTGCTCTTTGCAGACACCAGGAGCCTGTAGGATCACCTCCACCCAGCCACTCCAGTTTACTCTCTCTACTGGAAGTAGCAAGTACTTCCCAGAACCTAATGCTGATATCTCAAATCAGATATTTCCATTTTTCAGATAATAAACCAAAGCATCAATGGGAGAAAGAAAAATATAGAAACAATGCAGATGTGCATGAGGAAGGCATGAAATGGACCCATAAACAAGCACTGAAATCTCATCTATTGGCTAGCCCCATTCAGTCTTTTTCTAAGGAGATAAAAATAGCATTAAAATAAAATACATTGATTTTCTGTTCTTTTTCTGGTCTTCAATTCTCAGACAGCCTGTAAAACCTGCTGCTGTAGAGTACATACGGGCAGCTGATCTGAGCAGAGAGCTCCAGGCAAGTTTTCAGCATTCGTTTCAAAATACAGGAAAATCAACCAGCAGCCAACAGCTCTCAAAAAAGCCAAATATCTACAAACTCGGGGATGAAGAGCCTGCAGCACCATCACAGGGCTGCATTCCTCTGCTCCATTTGCAAACATCCCTGAGCCATGGGAGCACACTCCTCAGTTATATGGAGGAGCCTGTGAGCACACACAGTCCATCCCCTGTGCTGCAGAAGAATGAATCCCCCCAGGCTGCCCAAGGGCAGGAACATTAAAGGCACTCCAGTAAGGTCTAATCCTGTCCCCACAAATTCCTCTGCCAGGGCTGGGAGCAGAGCTGGACCTGCACAGAGCTTTTATTTATTTTTAAACCTACCACCCTCAGCACCCAAACAAGTTCAATGGGGATTTTTCAGAACAGTGTTTTGACCCCAGAGCCAAAAACGAGTCAGGGAACATGTGAAGTTCCTACAGCTCTGGAGAAGGCAGGGCAGGAGTCTGGAGGTGTTAACTGGGAGAAGGGTGAGGAGGGAGCTGCACTGAGCTGTCCTTGCTGACATCTCCCGGCTCTGTCATGACACTGACAATTGCTCAGATGTTTCTGAAACTGGACAACACCAATTCTCTATGTTCTTCTGCTAGTCCAAGCTTTTCCAAGGCCTGGCTAAATTGAGTAAATACAGCAGACCTAAAAAATCTATAGAGCACTTCTGAGTGAGTGAAAAAGAGAGAGGTAATAAATGCAAAATACAAAAATAACAACTTCAGTGACTGCCCTTAGACAAAAGCCAGAAGATCAAGAAGGATCCTATGGCCCAAACTGCTCAAGGCAAGGGAGAGCTCAGGAACAGCAGACTCCTGAAAGCAAACTCCCCATTGCACTCACACCCTCACAACAATGCTTGCCTTGCTTCTGGGGAGAAAAAGAGCAGGATGCACCTACCCCATGGAACAAGGGAAAAAATAAAAAGGCAAGATATGGTTTCCATATTTCAGATTGTTTGCAGACTCTCTATCTGTGGGACTTTTCATTCCAAAATTAACTGTGTGCTGAAGAGAATCTGGAACAGCAGAGCCTTTATGTTTCCAAGTTTTGAGATGGCCTCAGACTGTAAAAATCTCTTCTCTCTCATTTCTGGAATAGTTTTTGACAATTAGTAGAATCAATGACCATAGAGCAAGAAGTCTGCCCAATCCATCAGGGCCTAAATGTGAAAAGAGGGGGAAAAGAGAGAGAACCTCCTAATGACAGGAAGGGGAAAAGAGGTGTAGAATTTTTTTGGCTTTATTCAGGAGCATTTCCTCATGAATTCTGGAACAGAGTCAGAAAATAAAGATAGCAGCCAGCACTCACCTCCTGCATCTTTTTAAGGGAGAACTAGACAAAGGCAGCAGTAGCAAATAAAGGAAACCATAAGTAACCTTCTCTCTGTGCAAGGCAGACACTACCCCAGTAGAGACAGCTGGCACAAACCCAAGGTGTAGAGGCTGCTTGGTAAATTCTCAATAAATATTAAAAACAAAAGTATGCTGATATCTGCATTTTTTCCAAAGTTGATGGAAAAATTAAACCATGGGTCGATGCTCCTGAGAGCAGAGGAGTCAGTAAGATTCCCAGGTTTAGAGGAAAGAACAAATTGATGGAGAAACTGTTATCTTGGATCTCAATTAATGTCGACAGATCCCGGAGATGAGAGAAAAGCACTGGAGGCAGGAGCACAGCACCTCCTGCACCTCCTGCACCCTCCCAGAAAGGCTCACCCAGCTTTAGAAGGGGGGAGCAGAGGTGCCTGGAATCCAGGCCAGTGGAAGGATGCCAGCAAGACAAGGAACCTCCTCTTTCTACAGGTTTCACTCTCTCCTCATCACAGGTATATCCACTGTTCCCATTGAGTCCACAAGGACAGAGAAGGAAGGAAAAGAGACTGCTCTGTTTTCCACAGAAGGCAGTCCTCATGCCCTGTGGTTTTATAATTTTTCTACGTGTATATATATTCCTCTGCAGAGGAAAAGAGGGGAGCAAGTGTATAACCATTACCAGATATCAGCAGGATGATGAAGAGCATGAGGAATTTGCTCACCTTTAGCATCATCTTAGAAGAAACACAACCAGGACAAGAGCTGACTTGATCCCTAAGCAAAAAAAAGCTCTATCTGCAAAAATCTGGATTGATGGGTCATTAAAAGCAGTGACTAAGATACATTTTTATTAATTATTTTTTTTTAAAGAAGAAATATTTAAAATACAGAATAACACAACCACTTCTAGGATGAAAGTAGCCAAGCATGATGTAGCAAGTGTATTACATCAACCTCCACAATAAATCTAAGCTGCTAATATTTTCAACACTGCATTTGTTCTTACACACTTTCGAATTACTCCAACACTATTTTAAACAAATCCTTTCACTGAAGAAAATGTCAATATATCAAAATTATTTTTTAGACTAATGAATTTCCTTTTTTACAAAGCAATTACTTTAAGTACTGTAAAGGTTTCCATGGCACCCTCCACTTTCAGCTGACAAATATCAGCAAAAGCTGGACATAAAACAAAACAAACTGAAACCTCCAAATCAGCAGCATTTGACTCAAGGAAAAACATTAAATGTTTTCAAGCAGAAGCATTGAAAAACTTATTCTTACTGAAAGAAAAATGTATGCACACCTGCTTTTCTATCAATCTAAGCAGGAAACCATTCCACTGCTGCATCATAAGTAGAAGAAAAGTGCTTATTAAAACATTAATCACAGTCCATTATATTCTGACTCCATGCCAGAAGTTCCCATTACATCACTGAAAATACCTATTAACCAAAACCTGATTCTGACAAGTTACAGAAGTGTAGTGTTTAGGATTTAGTAATGTAAAAGTCAGTTTTAGAAGAACAGTTACACAATTGATTTTGCAGTGGCAAGCAACTATAATTAATTGTTTTTGTGACATTTATTACTGCAGTGGGGTTGATTTAACTGGTGTTTCTACTGTAAAATTATTAAAAAATTATTTCAAACTTCATCTACTTTTATTAAACACATTTATTGTGAAGGTATTTAATACCTGGGGCTGGCTAAACAATTTTAAAACGTGCTGGATATACCAGTACATGTAAAACTGGATTGTCTTGTGTAAATATGGGCCTTGTTTAGAACCACGGCTCACAGGAAATTATGCCAAATGAAAACCATCTCCCCTTCTCCTCTCCCACTGAAAAGGATTTATGTTTTTACATTTAATACCAGTTAAAGAAATAAAAATATGGTGGCGTTACCTTCAAGCCTGAGCAATAGTTCAGCTGTGAAGTCCCATTATGTTCAAACCTCTGCTTTGTTATTAGAAACACAATCTAACTCAAATGCTTCACTTTGGAAGAAGAAGTGAACAACTCAGTTCCTTCTGGAAGCCTGGCACTACATCTCTTGTTTACCTAGAACAGTTTTTAGATAACTACTAGCAAGGCTTTAAAACCAAAGCCATGAAATTGGTTCCTAAATGTGTGTACATGATCTCCAGCCAACCATTTTAATTGTGGGTACTTTCCTCAGCTCCCTGTAAGCAGCACCTCTAACAAAAAAAGAAAATCAGAAATAGCTACAATGCATGATAGGAAACCCATATTTGGTATCTTCTCCCTTTGACCCAACAAAAATGAGTCTCTAACATCAAAAGGCACCTGAGATAATCTTTAACCTGTCCTTGGACATCTTCCAATTTCAAGGATCCAAAGAGCTTCAGTCAAGATATTTTAGGGTCCCCCCTCCAAATCCAACCACTCCTTTCCATGCAGCAGCTCTGGCCTCAGTTACCCCTAAAATCTCCCACCTCGTGTGACAGCCATCAGGGACAGATGCACAAACTGCTGGAATGGAAGGAGCCAGAAACTCCCATTCTTATGGGTGTGGAAGACTTGGATGTTTGGGTGTTTTTTTTAAGGAAACTGGGAAAAATAAAGAGGTGAACACACCTGTGATGGGATACCATTAACTCTTCAGTAAAGTTCTCTGGCTCCACTTTTCCCTCCAGTGTGATCTAAGCTGAGTGACCACAGGGTCAGTATCAAAATAAGGAAACAGAGACTGCCAGCCCAACCCTTGAACATCTTGTCATCCATCATTACCAGGACTGAGAGCAGTTACATGCATAGGATGAAATTTATCACTGCAATTACTGACTTTGGCAACCGACCTGCTCCTCCAGGAAGAGATCCCTCATTCCTACCACCAAGCACTCTTTGGAAAAGCTTTAAGAGTTAGAGACTCCTTCAAAAGCCATCTGAAGGGGGTTAAAGAATCACAAACTACTGCTTCAAAAGCTGCAGAAAGCTTCGAGCACCCCCGTGCTTCCCTCTGCCATTTAAGGAAACTCATAACTCACCTCTTCAGCCATTTGATACCTGAACAAAATTTTCATGCAGAAAATTTCACTCAGCTGCTTTACAACAGTATTTATCAGTGTCAGGGTCAAGATGATGCCTCATTTCTGGCTTTATTTTCCTTTTTAGGGATATATTTTGCTGGCTGTCTCTGGCTCAATATTTTCATTTCACATAACCCCCTCTTCTTAAAACAACAGTGTTGAAGGTCTTGGGAAGCCTCTCTCTCCTTCTTTCCACACTTCCTTTCTAAATTTTTACTGCAATTAATTTTTAAAAATGCTTTAGAAGGCAAATTCAAATAGGATGCCAATCACCTTTTTACTTCAACTTTGTCTGAGACTAAATAGTTTAAGATTACTGCATCCCAACAGACTCTTCAGGAGAAAATGCCAGGGTTTTCTCAGACTGCCCCAGAGCAAGTCCTTGTTGTTCCCTCTCTCCTGAGAGCCAAGCACAGAGCAGGAGCAGTGCCCAGATGAAGAGGAGGAGCTCAGCAATGACTTCCACGAGCTCCCACACTCTCCATCAGGCAGACTTTGCTCCCCATGACTGTGTTCCTGCCTCTGTACTCTAACACTGGGCTTAAAGGATTTGGGGGCTCTGTCAGGAAGAACTACAAAAACTGGAGGACACTGAGGCCCTGCTGTTGTTGAAGTGAGAGATAAGCAGGACAGATCTCTCCTGCATATACAAAACATATTCTTTTCCTTGTGGCAACCACACAATTCCCAGTGCAATTATCCATCTGGCCAAGGAGCCAGAGAAAGACTCAAAAAGGTCAACATGATGGAGTATGGGAGAAGTGAGGAAGGAAAAATGTAAAGAAAAGGAAAATACTGAGCATAAAAACCACTGATCTCAACTTCACCACATAATTTCAGAGACTGTTATTAGGACAACAGAAGTCCTAAAAGTTAACTTCTTCTAAAATACAGCAGCTAAGGAGGAAAGCCACATACAAAGTCACAAGAGAAGCAGACATCAATAGCAATATCAGTGCAGGGGTTGGAGGGAAGGATGAAAGCAAAGAAGGGCTTTCAATAACAGATAAGAACCATCAGAGACAAATCAGGTCCTTTTAAGTGGCTGGTAGTAACAAGGCTTTGATTTGCTGAGACACAAAAAGCACAGAAAATAGGGCATTTGGCCCACACAATTACTGGATGCCTCCTGACACATTATAATCCATCAGCAGACAGCTTTGCCTGACACCTTTCAGCTGCCCACTTAGCAGCACTGCCTCCACACCTGCAGTGACAACTCAAGGTCTGCCTCCTACAAATTCTCAATAATAAAGCCAATATTACCATCCTGACTTTTTGAAGTAATTTTAAATATTTACTGCTTGCTCCCATAGCACAATTCGCAGACAAATCTCCATTCCGTTAAGGCTCTGATTTTTTTTTTTTCCCCCTCTTCATATTGTAAGCATTTTAATAAACGTATGATTTAGTATTCAGCAAGCCCACACTACAGAAAGACTATTCTGGAATAAATGGTATAATTACATTTCCTACAGCGACCTTGTAATCTCACGAGTATTTATCCTAGACTAAACAGCCTTACTCAGCTGCCCTGTGTCTGACTGTCGATGAAAGAAGCTTGTTTGACAACTGCTTCGAGCAGAAACATATTTTTTCCATGATTGCATGAAAAAGTAAAAAAACATTACCAGCCCGGTATTCTGAGCACAGAGACTCATGTTAGATCGATGAGTTAATTTTGAAGCCAAACGCCAACAAAAACAATCACCATGGACATTCTGCTGTCAGGGCCAGCTTTGGAGGTTAATTTAGTGGTACACACACAGCTTTACATGTAAGAGACTGTGGTATATGCAGGTTTTCCTTCTTTGTTTCTTTATATATTTTCCATATTCTCTGCTTTTATAACCCTCCTGAGACCTTTTACAGTTACAGAACCCACACTACACCCACAGGTGGGCGGGCAGGAAGCAAAACTCTCCATTTCATAAGCAGCTCACTTTTAATATATTCAATTGCTAATGACCTTGACAGAAGAGCTCCATGCAAAACACCATATTCTTCAGGGTGTCGTTTGAAATGTTCATAGACTGTTTTGCCAGAAAGCTGATTCCTTAAGCAGCAAGATTTCAGACTTAGGAAAGGCTGCACTCTCCTCGATTTCCATTCAGCTGGAAAAACTGGTGCTAATCTACCTCCCCTATATTAAATTTGCATCCTTCCAAAATGCTGAAATGAAGGCTGCAGCATTTCTGTGGAACACTGAAGCAATACCAGACAGTTTCTATATCAAACCAGGTTTAGATGGCTTACAGACAGTTCTGCCTTGTTCCCTCCTGCCCTGAAAGAGATGCCACACTTGGCCATATTCACAATTCCAAAAAAAGGGTACCCACACAGCACCTGTTTTGCAATTCACAGGTTTTTATTCGAGTTTTCATGATAAAATGAACAAAAAATGAAAGGCTGTAAGTCTCTAAAGCAATAATCACTCCTTACCTGCCAATTGTCATTCATTAGGTACCCGATGCAAAACGCTTTGCAGCAGGCAGAAATCTCGACTGAGGATCAGGCCCTGCAACAGGACACTCTGGGAAATTCAGACCATATGCCTTGGTAGCCAAGAGAATTCCTGCAAGGAGCTCAGCCCTCTGTGTGCCCTGCAAAGCAAGACAAGCTTCCCCTGCTCTTACTCAATCTTTTTACTCTGACTACTGAGCTTATTGAGAGACTAGATTCCATTAAAAGGAGCAGAATGAATTCAGTGTTCAAAACCAATGGGCCAAAGCAGATCAAATCAGCCCTTCATTTGTGGCTTTTCTCCTTTTCCAAGATTCAAGAAATATCTGCATACCCCAGTGACAGAGCAGATGTGAAAAATCACCTGCTATGGACTTTTAATGCCCAGTGGTCCTGTCACCCATTCAAAATCAATTCTCAGTTATTTCACTGCCCCCATCCCTACACAGACACTGACAGGGTTCTAGCAGAAGCTAATCCAGCCAGAGACCAGCTCAGCTATGCTGTAAGAACAGTTTGGACACCATTCTGACTATTGCCTCACTTTAAAAAAAAAATAAAAAATCACGATGACTGACAGCAAAGAAGTTACACGAGTCATTTCTAGATGAAGTGCCAGAACTCTACATGTGTTTCAAATTACACGACAACACTGTACAACAAAGAAATATGCAGAAATTTTCCACTTGAAGTGAAGGTTAAAAATTAAACACTAACAAAGCTCTAACAGATATGAAACCCAACCTCATCTTAATGCGAAATTTAAAATGCCTGAGCTGTCCTACACTAGGAAAAAAGGAATGAATCAATCCAGTTGTTCATAAGAAAAAGCAGTGGGCTAAAGCTAAACTAAACTATGCATTCATTGTATGTACAGATTTTCACAGCACTCCCACTCTGCTTCAGTACCTACCAGCTCAACTCTTAAAAGGACATTCTGTTTAGATTTAACTTTAATTTATCAAAGTATATTACTTATCTTTGTTACATTATTGTTCAATATTCAACTTCATTTTCTGCATCTTATTTAAACAAAACACCAACCAGGGTGCTCCTAACAATGTGGTTATACATGAAAACAAGTTGATAGATCAAAGGGAATTCATATTTTTCCCTGAAGAAGTTTTTTGGAGCAAACCTGATTTTTTGTATACACACACAAATATATATTCAACTTGGATCTCTCCAAAGCTGAGTAGGCAAAACCAATTTTATTTTAAGCAGCCCAGGCTTGACTTGATTACAAGGTCTGCTGCAAAGAGAAAGCTTTAACCTGACTTGTGAATTACCTCAATTTTATGGGAATGGTGAGGATATGACTGGCACTGTGTTGGGTATGACCCACTCTGGATTACAAGAGACTCTTTCTAAACCTTGAGCCATGAAGTTTGCGTATCTTTACTCAAAATGCTAATCTCATAAGCAGATTTTCAATTTATAGTCAGTTTTTAAGTGGCCTGTGTATGACTCTTCACAGCTGTAAAACTTGGTGGCTGCTGTGTGGCCACTTCTGTTAGGCAGACTTACCATTACTGCCAGGAATGTCTTTACATTCTTCAGGACCTCCAAAAAAACATTATTTGGATCCTCAGGGGCTTTTTTTGTTTTGTTTTTCCTTTAGAATAAAAACTACATATCAAGCATACATTTTTAAAGCAACACACTACTTTCCTTCCCCACCCTGGGTTAGCCTTTTGCTACTTGGCATGTCAGTTTGTTATATTTTTCATTTCTTTTGTTTTCCAGTAAGAAAAATGCAGACCTCCAACCACACAAATTCAGCATGCTCAGCTAAACCATCAGGAAGAAAAAAAAATAAAATTTAGACAGGCCTTTTTTGCCCTTCTAAGAAAACCTCCAATACTGGCAGCAAGTGCCCAAGCATCCGGGTGCTCCTCGTGCTCTCCTGCAGCCACACACCTCTGCTCCCCGAAAGGCAATTCAACAGATTTGCACCAATTGGAACCAAAAGGTGACACTTCCCACTTCAGTCCAAACCAATGGTTTGTGGTGACAGCAGAAGGACCAGCAGAGCCCCTGATCAGACAGGGCTTAACCTCTCTCTCCAAACACAGCAGCAGGTTTGGCCTCAGCTCCGTGCAGAAACCATTTCCCAAAGCTTGGCCCTGAGCACTTCAGGAATTCAGAGCAGTGACAGAGTCCCACGGGGCACACACACGGGGCACACACACGGGGGCACACACACGGGGGCACACACACGGGGGCACACACACGGGGGCACACACACGGGGGCACACACACGGGGGCACACACACGGGGGCACACACACGGGGGCACACACACGGGGGCACACACACGGGGGCACACACACGGGGGCACACACACGGGGGCACACACACGGGGGNGGGGCACCCACAGAGCCCCACGGGGCACCCACAGAGCCCCACGGGGCACCCACAGAGCCAGGGCTGCCATCGTGGAGAAGCTGCAGAAGCTGCCCCTGGGATGGGCACGTTCCAGTGACCCAATCCCCACCTTCCCCCACGGGCAGCATCACATGTCTGGGAGATGCTCTCACACATCCTCTCCCCTTTTCCAAGTCACGTTTCCATCTGACAGCTGAGGCAGGCATGGGCTGGTCCTCGAGTCTGAAACACCAAAGTGACCTTCAAGGGCAGCTGAAGGACACAAAGCCCTACACATTATACCAATCATTTGTGTTGGGGGGAAAAAAATTAAATCCAAATCTTCATTATTCTCGGATTTCTAACAAAAAAATGCATAAGGATGTTAATGCTTTTCTGCAGTACTTAAAAAAATAAAATGAGAATTTACATCCCCAGGGGAAACTGAAAACAAATTTGTAAGAACAATTTGAACATAAATTTCCTTTTTTGCAAAATATGCAAACTCCACACAGAAGAGCAGTGGAAAAATGCAAAATCAAGTTTATGGTCTGCTCATTAAGGTTTTTGAAAAGCCTAATAAGCAAATAATACAAGTCATCTTAAAAAGCATTTTTTTTAAATTATAAAAGAATCCTAACAAATGTTCTGCATGACCCTTTAAGTATTCATCCTTTTCCTTGCTCTTTGCTAAAATCCTCTTGCCAGCTGTGTCCTTCATTACAGCAACTCACTAAGAAAAAAAAGCTGAAAGCTAAAGAAAGTCTTGCAGAAGGTGAGAAGTTAAGGAATATTCAAAAAACTCATTCTACTGAGTGTTTTGAAGATTAAAAAATGTATCTTTTAGAAAAAAAGGCAATAAATTATGCTACCTGAAATGAATTCGTAGTCACCATGTTGACAATTATCTTTGCAATAGTTGTGGCTCACCAAACTCAGATAACAGCTTGCACATTCGAGGGAACTATTTAGCAGCAATAAATGCCAGGCTACAAAGTTATTAACAGGAAAATGAAAAGAGGGAGAAACTAAAATTAAAAAAAAAAAACCAACTAGAAATGACTAAATACATTCAGAATCCTAGAATGGTTTGGGTTGGAAGGGACCTTAAAGCCCACGTAGTTCCAGCCCCCCTGCTATGGGTACAGATGCCACCCACCAGGCCAGGTGGCTCAAAGCCCCGTCCAGCCTGGCCTTTTATAAGTGCAAATGAACAGGAAACTAAAAATCTTTAGCTGGAGAGGTTTACATTGTGCCCAGCTCTTCTGCCTCACCCAGGCAGCCGCATGCAGCTGCCTGAACAGCCCCAAAGCAGGGACAGAGGCACATTAGTTAAGCATTCATCACCAACAGGAAATGCGCGTGAGTTCACATAAACACAGAAACACAAACACATAAACCAAGAGCCCTGCACGGTTTAAGGTATTTCAGACACCCCATGGAATAGGGTTGGAGCTCTCCTGGCTTGGAACCCACAGCCTTGATGTATTTGTTTTGGAATGGCAAACAGCCTCGGGACTCAGGGGAACTCTTCTGGTGGGCACCACCAACCCAGCCAGCCCTGAGCCTCCCCCTGCTGCTGCAGCCACCCCTCGGCTCCTTCATCACCCCAGAGCCAAGCCCAACCAGCCTGGCTGCTCCTGCTCACAGGAGGAAAATGGCACATTTCAAAGTGTCCCACTGTTAGCAAGCCCTACTCTGAATATGTTCCCACATGGACACAACTGCAGGGTTTAAAGGGTTCTGCTCTGCCTCAGGACCGGTGCCATTAAATGCAGTGGACACAGATGACAGCGTTCCTGATGGATTTGGACACCAGCATCCAAGGGGCACAGGCAAAGGGAATCCTCCCTGCACAAGCCATCTTTTTCTTGTTTGTGATGAGGCCAAGGGGGCCTCCGAGCTCCCCTCACACTGGAGGTCCCTCACAGCTGTGCTCCATCCAAACAGGTGGCGAAGGCTGAACCAGGCTCTGCCAAGTTTAAACTCCTCATTAATACTTGGTTGCAGAAGCTTGATACCAAACAATAAAAATTTGCAGAGGACACAGAAACAGTAAAAATGGAGAAAGCCTCAATTCCAGACAGCCTTCAGTTTCCTGAAGCACCCTGAGGTTGCTTATTTACCTTACTAAGTCTATCTACCTCTGTCATTTCCTGGATGAGATGCAATTTCTCCCATGCCAGTGAACTAGATGGGATTTCTGTTTGGATTTCAGTGGTCTCCAAAACTGCACACTAAATTGCTTCAACCCTGTTCAGTACTTTGTGGCTTCAGTTCCCCCAGATTGCACAGCCAAACGTAAACTGTTATTTTTTAAACTCTTTCTTGCCTTGCCAGCCTGCACACTCATTGTGCCACGCAGTTCTGCAGGCACTGGAAGTGCTGGTGACCCTGAGGCTCAGGCCATGAAGAGCTGGGTGACATTCCCCCAGTAGCTATAGTTTTCAGGAGGCATTTCAGCTATGAACACATCTCTAGAGAGGGCACACATCACTTCTGGGCTTCCTAAGCTCCCTATCCCAGGCACAGAAGGCTCCCAAACTCCCTTCCAAGCGTGGCTGCACACCACGATGCTGCTGAGCTGCTGGACCAACCCTGCATTATATTTTTTGACAAAGTTAAGCTCTGTGCTTCATTTCTCACAAACACAGTTTGACTGTAGACAGCAGCCGACAAGTAAATCTACCCTTTTCCATGGCAAACAGCCCAACTTTAATATTTTTACTGGCTTACAGCTGGGTAAATTAAGTCCCGGATTTTTATTTATTTATTTTTTAATACCGTGCAACTGAAAATGAACAGCTACTTCACTACAACTGCCAAGGACAACCTTAAAAACACTAATGCAATCCAGTCCAGCTCTCAATAGATCTATAAAGGCAAGAGGACCAAAACTTGCAGCTTATCCACCCAAACAAAATGCTGTTTGGGCAGGAAGTCTAATATTTCATTAAGATCCCTAAAAAGAAAAAAAAAAAAGGGAAAGAAAAGATCCCTGGCAATCTGAAGATGGTAACAATCCCAGCTATAATGCCATGAAATGGGCATTAAAATGCACTGATTTACTTACCCCAGTCTTCCCAACATTTCAAGCTCTGGAACTTGTGGTCCATATGTCTCCACTTGCAGAGGCTGATACTCATACAAAGTTTCTTCTAACTTTTGAATGGGAGCTAATGAAATATGCTGGCCCTGTTGAAAAAAAAAAAAAAAGAAAAAAGAAAAAATAAGTAAAATGTTTCTACATATGGGTCAATGTTTTGTTTTGACTTTTTTTATATGCAATATAAGAACAAGCATTAACTTGGTTCAGACAAACACCTTCCCACTAAGAACATACTGTTCACTATATCACTCACTTCTTCATGATTTCCATTTTTTTATTGGGACCCACAGATTGGAAGTGATGTTTCATTAGCTATAATTGTTTGGACAAGAAGGAAAGGGGAGGGGGAACTTTATTCAGGGCAAGTTTACCATTAGAGAGTACAGCTGCTTCCAGGGTCACGAGCAAAATTATTATTAGGAACAAATTTCATTTATCTGAAGTACTATCAAACAAATGTCTCTGAGCAACCCTACTTGATTCTGTAATCAATGATTTCCTGAAAGCCCTAATTAGAAAGGGAAGCCACTTTCCCTTTCTCTCCACAGGCTTTGTAAGCTCCCATACATAATGGCTCTCAAGATAGACTTCTACAGAGCAATACAATTAATTCATTCAGCAAACTCCCATTTGTTTCATAAGTAAAAATATAGAAACACACAAACATGAAGCTTTCCCTCCAGATGGTACTTTTGCAAGCCCTTTAGACCCCTGAGAAACAGTGAGACATTTCCACACCCCTCCCTCCAAGCCCCTATCACTCGGAGCTCTCACAAAACAGGAGACTTGAGGCTGGGAAGGAGGGGGTCAGGAGGATGTGAGATAGAGCCAAAGGTGACAGATGTTGCTGCGTGACATTCTACACTGATTTGTTGATCTTTCACACAGTTTCAATTTTCTACTGTGTTCTATGGTGCTCACAAAAATTAGCAGCAGCAGCAAAAAGGCAGAGCACCGTGAGCTGCCCCAAAACAGCCTGGCTTTCCCTGAAGAAATTGAGCTTCCCATCTGCAGAATGCAGGAATTTAGCAAAGCAGTAGAATTGTTTTTGTAGACAATTTGTCTGAAACAGGAGATGGGAAGCTTTCCATGGTGTAATGCTGTGGATAACCCTGGCTCCCACTGGTGATCACTTACTGAGCTGAGCTTCCCTGGGGCCACTCCTGTGAGCATCCACTCCCTCAAGTGGAAAATTTAGGCTCCCAAAGTGGGACACTGGGTTAAAATTAACTAAAGAGGGGAATGAAAAAGTCTGTAGAAGGAGAAAGCTGTTAATTAAATTTGTGGTTGAAGACAGTGACCTTTCTGAATTTGGAGCAGAGATATTTTTGTTTAGGGAATTGCAGAAAATAGCTAAGAAAACTGAAGATGTAAGTCCTTGGGAAGTGTTATCGTGGATCTAAGCAGATCTCCACGGAAATATCAGCAGCTCAAGTTTTCCATTGAAACAGCCCCGTGTGTGTGATGAAAACAGAGTTTTAGGCTTTTTCTGCACTGCCTGGAGGACTGGAGAGGCTGCTGCTGACACTGGGACAGTGTCCTGGAGATGAGATGTGAAGAAGTTCTACAGCCAACCATGCACCACTCCAGCCCTCATGGTCAGCACATTTATTTCTGTGCTACAAATCATTGCTGCAACATTAAAAAAATGCTACTACAAACTTTTAAAAAGTAGGAAAAGAAAGGTTAAAAATTCAGCTTTAATCCATTTCATGATACTTTAGGACATAAAAGCAGGGGTTTCTATTTTCCTAGAAGCTGTCAATTTACAATCTATTCAAGTTTATTAAAATATATTTTTTAGCAGGGCCTCTTATACCCATTGCAAGAGGTTAATGCTTAAGTAAGACTCTTAGGTTTGAATTTTTAGCAGCACCTTTGTCTCTAACCAAAGCAAATGGAAAGTCACACCAATGTTTTACATCTGTACAACCTCATCCGGTGAGTGAAGAGTCTCACTCTTTCCAAATCCAAATTTTGTTCCAGCCATAGAAAAGAAGTTTCAGTCTTGGGCAAAGATCAAAACCATGGTAAATTCTTTGGGAAGTTACTTCTGTGCAGAAAAAGGGAAAATCTCAGATTGCAGGCACCCCATCCCTTGAGAACAGCTGCTCACTGCCAGCAGAGTTGCCACTGGTGCCTTCCTGACACTTTGTTAATGAGAGAGACTTTTGTGCCAGCATTGGCCAAGAGACACAGGAAGGCTCCCAGCACATGGACTGAGCTCATCACTGCCCTCCTTCCTCACATTCCTAGAGATGTCCACCTCTGGAAGCTCATGGGAGGACAGGATGACAATGCCCAATTTGTCTTCCCCTTTTTGTGGGGCTCCCAAGGTGCCTGAGGTCACAGGGGATCATGAGGGTCATCATCTCCCAGATGACCGAGCAGGAACTGCAAGGGAGCTGCCCATGGATGGTGGGAAGGCTGACTGGTCAGCACACAGGGGTCATGGGGAAGGACATCTCTGGGTGGAATTGCATCACCAACTGGCTGTGGTGGCCTGGAGAGCAGCAGAAGTCAGAAGAGTTGCTGCATTATAGAAACTGTCCCTCCTTGAGCTGGTCTGGCCTCATGTCCAGCACAGGCCAGGACATTTTGTGCTCCAGTATGAAGCCCAAGGACTGGCAGTTCAGCCAAAATACCTTCTTTTGAAAGGCATCCAATCTAGACTTACAGATTTCAGATCACAGAGGTACAGATTCATCCCCAAAGTAAGTTGTTGCAATAGTTAATTAACTTCACCATTAAATACTGGAAACTCATTTCTGGTTCATCAGATTGACTCTCTCCTACATGTTTCTCATCTCCCTCCTGGGCCAAGGTGCAAGTATTAGGAACTAAGATGAACTTTTGCATGGCAAAAAGAATGCACTGGTTTGTGTGCAGCCAGCAGATCTGCACCTCAAGGAGATTATGCAGCTGTATGAGACAGCTCATTTGTTTTTGTTTCCCAAAATCACAGCTTTAGCTGATGGGCTCTGGCAGTGTGGATTACATTCCACTTAGCAATGAGTAAAAAGCCCCACGATCAGCTGCTGCTCCTGTCCTATGGCTGCCTGGCCTTTAGGCTCCTGAGCTTACAGCCTTTCAAATTGTTTAGCCCTGCACAGGTTAGTGAGGTCCCAGAACTGGGTATGGTCCAGACTGGTGCAAAAGGTTGTGATGCAAACCCAAACCATTGCCTTTCCTATTTCCACTGTTGTTGGGATAAGCTGACTCACAAAAAAAAACCTTGTTGAAGTTAAAAGGCTGCATTTGACCACTATTATCTCAGTTAAAAGCCATTTGACCAGAGCATCCCACTTTTGTCTCTCTGTCCCAAGTGGTCCCTGACCACTTCATAACAGACTGGTAAAAAAGGGAAGCTGCCGTGTAACTTTAGAGACACCACAACAGACAGTAATTGTTACTTCAGACTTACACAGCACTTTTACAGATCCAAAACCCATTTCTAATCTATGAGGTAAGACTTTTAAATTTCCTGTATTTCACCTAGACAGACAGCCTTACCTCTTTCCAGTATTAGGAGGCATTTATCAGCATGCTGAAACCAAAGTGAAAGCCAAGGTCCTGCTTCTGCATCACTTTCTCCTGACAAACCTAAAATCTGATGTGGTCATGGGTAAGTATTTCTAATTCCCCTTGGATGCTGTAATGTTTGTGTAAAAGAAGCTGACAGTATCCAAATGAAGACAGCAAAGGCTTCCAAGAAAACAGACAACACTTTTTCCTGCCTCCTCTCCCTCCCACTCCAATCTTCGTGGCTCATGAGTGCTTTCCCTGGGATTATTTTAGGCACTGGAGCTGTCTGTTACATATTGGAATGTATGGAACCACAAAACATGCTGCTAATTAGAAGGAAGGCATTTGCTTATCCTTGGGACTTTGTTTATATAAAAGCCTGCACAGCAATGGATTTGTGAGCAACTGACATTCTATTCATGTGCTGGATGGGTTCAGATGAGAGACATACAGGATTAAATTGGGAGGGGGATTGAATAATGTCTTTGTATTAAAAGTAAAACTTAACTGGTTGATAGACTGTTTGAGACAACTCTCAGCTGAAAAAGAAACAAAAGCAGTGTCCAGTTTTTGGTTTCAGATTGTGATGCAACATGGCATTAATAAAAGAAAAGCCACAGATTACATACAAAGAATTGCCCTTGCAGTAACAAGGAGTTTACTTCAAACAAAACCAGCACTCTTTCAGGAACATTCATGGCCATTAGAACATCAGAATTATAGTATATCAGTGCACCTTTCACAGAGGCTTGGGGAGGGATTCTTGGCAGATGCCAGGTACATCAGTATTTGCCAGCCAGCAGAAAGAGGTTATTTTAGCACAGAGTACAGAAATATCAGCCCAAATTCAGCATTCACAATTCTTCCATCCTGCTCTCTCTCCCTATCCCTGTGTCCAAAATGACACTGCCTTCCTTCACCTCCTTCCCTCAGCAGCAAAGACAAACAACAGACAGCCTCCCCAGAAACCTTTCTGTGCTGAGGAGAGTGACACCAGAAATGCACGAGTAGGGGAAAGAGGAGGAATTGCAAGGCCACAAAAACATCCCCAGGCAAGAGACAGAAGCCAGAGACCGGGGTCAGTAAAACTTGTCCAGACAAGGCAAGTTTCTGTACCAGCAGCAGCTGGACTAGCTGCTGGAGCCAATCTTTTTACTTTTTTAATTTCTCTCTGCTTAGGAACTTACTCAGCTCTGCAATCACCCCTCTCCCACAGCACTCATCAGAGAACAGAAATAGCCACACCCCGCTGCATCTCATTAAGGCAGTTTGCAGCAATGTTATTTTTATTTAACCCTTTTCACTGTCAGGTCACTCTCCTGAGCCTGGTGAAAGGAGACAAGGAGGAACCGAGGGCTGTGGGATGCCAGGACATGATGCTGCTCAAACCCATCCCCAGCAGTGCCTCCATTGCACATGGCAGGACAGAGAGGTTAACAAAGACCCTTTTAAACACACCATCACCTGAGCCTGCAATTATCCCAATGCTTTCAAGTGAACATTAAACCAAAACTATAAATTCCATGAATTTTTCAGTATAAGCAGTCTTAAGAAACTCTTTTACTGTTAAGCTTGTAACAGAATTCAGGTTTTGGAAAGATTTCATATTAACATAGTTTCTTACAGATACCAATGCAGATATCACTGGTGATGTGGTGTGAGCCAGAGCTGGGTTGTTGTGGGTTTATCCTCCCTCTCAATCCACTATTGACAAATCCATGTCAGCAATACTAATGTGGCTTTCTGATTCTGATTAACTATTCTGACTACAGTAATACTCAGGAAAAGGAGAATGAAATTGATAGATTTGGAGGGCTCCGTTAATATTATTTTAACCTTTACCCTCTCTGTCTTCCACAGCCTTTTTAAATAAACACGAAGTATGTCAAACTCAAATGTATAATTCTATTCGTTGGCCTAAAATTCCTGTGCCAATGAAACTTTTACAAAGACTGAAATATCTACTGTTCTCTCACTGCTCTTGAAAAAACAATAGCAAATCTAATTTATTTACTTGATTATGAAAAGTAAAAGATTATGAGGATCTCAGAAGCTAAACTGAAGGAACCAATGATTTGACAGAAGGCAACAGAACCAACATTAAGATTTTCTGTTAATCTCAAAACCAAAATCTAACCAGAAATGGCAAGATCAGAGACACAAGATTGTTATTAGGTGTCTGAAATCATCTACAACACAGAGAAGGGGAGGTTGACAATCTCCCTAAATTTAGACAATTTTTTTCCCTCCACAGTAACTTAATTTGATTTTCAAATACCAAAACAGGTTTAAAAGATGAGCCTTCTATAGGAATGACAGAAATAAGCCAAGAGATCAACAGCACTGAAGAAGCTATTAAGGAAGACAGTCAGATATAGGTGATTTATTACACAAACAGGTACCAGGGAAATCAACCACGGAGTAACATGGGTTAAATCACACCATTAGTTCTACTTGCCTCCAAAATTTTCCTTTACAACTTTCTGACATAAGTAATTACCTGACCAGACTTATCTTTAAGCTCCTGCCAAAAAGCCCCGTTTCTCTAATCTCCCAGAAGAAAGCCTGTGTCCATCTAACAAGCTGAAACACAATTCTGCTGGGGCAGAGCCAGAGCAGGATTTAGTGCCTGCTCTCTCAGAAGAGCCCAGTGCCCTTTCCTCATGCCCATGGATCACAGCCTGCTCAGGACTGCCCCCTCCAGCACTGCCTGCTGCAGCCCAGCAGGATTCAGGGCATAGTCTGGATGTTTGCTGCAACAAGTCACTCTCTTGTTTTCAGTGGAGACCCCAGAGATCTGGCAGGATGTGCCAAGCTCACCTCAAAATCCCCACCACTGTTCAAAGGATAGCCCGGTACACAGGACAGCGTTATTTTGGGGGATGAAGAATTAAAACATAACATCATTTTCATGTCACTAATAAGCCCACGGGTCACATTCCTGGTTTCTCAATCTTGCTCCCAGCTGTCTCAGCTCCTGAGAAATTAGTTCTGTGCACATCACTGTGCCAGACACAGCTCAACTGCTTCTGCTCCTTTTGCTCTGTCCCCAGGGCCTCTACCCTGCACTTGGTGCTTGTTTGGCCACCTTCAGCTGGACCAAAGAGCCATGAGCTGCTGCTGGGGGGCATTTGGACACCCTGGCAATGCCAGTTGCATTTGCAAACCTCACTATCAGCTCATCTATTTTTTTGTTCCCTACAGCAGCTTTTACAGGGCTCCACGTGGCCCTACTCAGGGTGCAGGTTCCTCCCATTTGCAGAGAAATGTTTCATTACAGGTGACTGGAATTCCATGTTCTGTTTGTTTCACCAGTCCTCAGTGTGCTATGCTGGTAATACAGCACTAAGCAGAACTAAACAAGCTTTTGTTGCATCTCTACCATCAGACTTCTGGAGCCTTGGTCATTTTGGTTTGGCTATCAACAAAGCACAGTATGAACTACCAACAATAGCCAGCCTAATTACAGGATTTAAGGCCTTAATATAACATTGTTTTAAATACACACATTAAAGACCTAATTTTTCAAGGGACACGAAGCAGAAATAAATGACAAACGCCACTCTGTGTATCATGAACACTGAGAGAGGGACAGACACAGCAGTGGAGGTCAGAGCACAAAGCATTGCTCATCAGCCAGAAACAACTGCCTGAGTCTCTGCACAGGTGAATCTGCTGGTGCTCCTACTTTGATGAACCAAAGCTGTGTGTTACACTGGTATGATCCCTCTGTTATGCAAGAAAATTTTCTAGGATTTGCTGGAGAACAGTGGAAGCTGTAAAAACCAGCTGCTATGCTGGAAGAACAGCAGCTCATAAAGAATCATACATCACTGTACTCCACTGTCTGCTCTTTCCTGGGATTCTCTAAAGCAGTTTCCCTCACCCAAACAGCCACAGCTCCACAATACTGTTTTTGAGGAATGCAAAGTCTGATGGATGATTTAAAAAGAAACACTGTTTAAAATAACAAAGCCAAACAGAAAGCTGACCTCAGACTGTAGAATATGAGACTCTGTGTGTGTGTATGGATGTCAGAGACATATTCCCTGTTTTACTGAGCATCCAGCCTAGACCCAGATAAACATTGATAAAGATGCAGAATATCACATTCAGTAGGGCTTATGTCTGCCTGATAAAGGGAAGAAATAAAGTGAGATTCCTTGAATAGCTAGATTTTAAAGAGGGAGTGCTAAAGGTTGATGATCGTCTGGCAAGAGAAAGCAAGGAAGTTTTTATAGCAACAGAAACAAAAAAAAGAATAAAATATAAAGAAAAGGACAATAAAGGCAGATGAAAGGAAAAGCATGAATAGAAAAACAGGAAGGGTGAATTATTAGAAACAGGCAAAAAGATAAAAAGAAGAAATTCAGAAAAACTGAAGTCCAAAGTTAAAAAACAAGAAAGTATCAGACGTTAGCAGTACGTGACACATCTTCATAATATTTGTGGGCTGTATTTAGCATAACATTTTAAATGAAAACTGAAAACTGTTAGCAATATATTTAGAAATTATTACTCAAAGTAGTTTATTTCTAGCCTTTTTCCATTTGCATGCAGGGCACACAAGTAAACATGAACCAACTATTCCTGGACAGGAGAGGACCCACTGCAAACATTATACACTTCATGGCACTGCTTTGAAAATGCACATTAATTCTCTCAAACAACATTAAAAAAACCCCTGGGAAAGAAGAAACTGCATTTTTAATTTGCACAAAATTGACTCTTTTGTCCTTCTAGAGAGGTTCAGTTTCTTCCCGTGCAAGTTTCCATCTACGTTTAAAGTGGGTATAATAAAACAATGCTTAAATCTGAAGCACACAGCAGCTTTTCAAGGTGTGTGTACTTACTTCCCATGGCACCTGAATTTTACCAGTCCTTTGGACAAGATTCACAGAACTTCACAGGACCAAGAAGTCTATTTGTAAGCCTTGTCTGATCCTGAGAGAGCTGCAAAAAGTCCTCCTGTGAATGAACTGCCGTTTGTAGCAGGACTGCTGCACTGCCCTGGTTTCAGTGGCTTCAGCTTCCCAACTCCTTGAAACACAACCAGAAATGTCTAAGGCATCTTTAACACAAAGAAAAACAAATGGTTCCTGCCATGGAAAATCTACAATCTCAGAGAAAACAGAAGCTGGCAGCAAAAATTGATAAAATCACAAAGCAATTTCACTCAGTCCCTGAAAACTCGTATTTATCTGTTTACAAAATAAAAAGATGCCTTGACTGTTTTATCTTGTTCACTGGTTCCATTGTGAACCCTTTTGCTAAAACACTTGTATTCAAATTTTTAAAAAAGCAAGTGTTGCCACGGAGTCAGAAAGAGGAGACTGCTGTGAAAGTAACTGCAGCACAAACACTGCATTTCGAGCAAGTTGGAGAGGCTGGCTGAGTATTCCCTGCTATAGGCTCACAAGAGGCAGTCTCACCTCAAAAACAACACTCCCTTTGTAGCATGGAAGACTCCTGTATGTTCTGGCACAAGTACTGGATGAAGCCACACCAGCAGAGTGCCCTGACATTCAATAATGTCCAACAGGAGAAAGGCAGTGTGCTGGGGACCAGGGATTGCACTGACATCCCACGCCATGGCCACTGGCTGCTGCTTGGGAAGCACAAACCAGCTGCAATCCCAGAGAAAAGGAAGCCTCAAAAACAAGCTTTAAGAACATTTGTTAATCAAAAGATTAATCATATAGGAAGGTCTTCTGACTCAGCAATTTCACAAATTATTTCCAATCAGTAAAATACGTAGCAGGCTGTCCACAGATGATGCAAATGCTTACCCTGGCTCAGGGCAGCTGCTGCTCTGAGAAACAAACCACCATAAGCTGATCATTTGAATCCCCTTAAAACTCTTAGTACTGGACCAAATAAAGCACAGTAGAGCTTACTACACAGTTTTACAAAGCATGCTGAACGTCTTTGTGCACTTAAAAAATATAATTTAATTAACTTTACCTGTAAGCTTAGGGAGGGGAAGGGTGCGTGAAGGGGGGAGAAAAGAAAATAAAATCCTTTTCTCCTAACCTCTGAAAACAGTTCAGGGTCCAAGTCCCTATACAAGAAGTAATAAAAATAGTTTGGTTTCTGGTAGCAATAACAAAAATGAGGGCAAGATTAATTCTTACACTTTTATGGCAAACAATCTAAAGCAGATGTTTGAGAATAAAAGTGAGATGTCAAAGCAGTTAAAAAGTGCTTTTCAAACTCAAACACAACAAGACAACTTACAGCTTTATGTGCTTATATAAAACTCTAAATCATCTCAATCAGCTTCCACCCTTCACCCTTTAGTCTATGAAACTTCACAATTAACAAAAATGAAATATTCAAGTCTAAACCACCATGGATCGGTGTCTCCTGAACAAAAGCACGTGCAAGTGAGCTTTAGTGATTAGAGATCAGCTCCTGAATCTGGGGCCTTATGAAGAGAAATAGGTTTCCATGGGTTGAATATCCAGGAGCTCTGCAATAAAGTCCCTGTCTTCAAGAGACAGAGCACACTTTAAAGGTATCTAAAAAAAGTTCAGACTGTATTTACATTTCCGCTGGAAAACTGCAGTTTTGCGACAGAGATCAAACTGCACATTCTAAGGTCAGAATCAACATAAGCGTTCCTCAGAATCAGACTTCAAATGGATATTTGAAGTTATCCACACTTTCTTGTTTGCGAGTTCAAAGAGTTGCTGATCATAAAGCAAATTTTAAGATATTAAATCTTGCAGGTAGAGATTTCACCAAAGACAATGTGTGTATGCAGGAGCATGGAGCCCCTCCACAGGTAACACGGCAGAAGGCTGTGGAAAGGAACCCTAAGCACACCCTTTTCCAATTAAAAAACTGCCCTTTATTGTGAACACTGTTAACTTAAAACACCGTTCACTTAGATGTGCTTCCCAAAAGGCCTCCAGCAGGACGATGCTGATTTAAATAAAGAAAATCAGGCGAGTTTTTGCACTCTAGCTTCCCACACAGCGAGGTTTTGCCAAACCTTCCCAGCCTAATCAGAGCCACGATCACCCCGGTGTACAGAGACTGACTCAGCACACACACACTGCCACACTCACCAGCAAGGGCTGATTTTTTGGCTGACCACAGCAAAGAGCCTCCTAAGCTGGGCAGCCCCAGTGTCCATGTACCTGGAATTATCCATGCAGCCACCCTGGGCTACTGTGCATCTGCATTGCTGCTCCTCTTGGTGACACGAAACACAAACCCGGCGTTGCAGCCATGGCAGTAACTGATACCGTATCACTCAACTCAATGGGAGCAAATCAGAAACTCTACACTACAGATGAATAATAATAGGTTTTTGTGTTTCCTTTCCCAAGTGCTGACAGTTTGGAAGGTTATTTTCCCCACCACCACCATGGCTGGACTATAACCACATTAATTTCAGCGTGCCAAGGCAAGCTGTTCAAGAAGCTTTCACGGCACATTTGGCTTAATAACCCAGGGTGGGGTTTTGGGGGTTTGTTTTCAATTGTCCAAGATTTGACGAGAAAAAGAAAATGAAGTTTAAGATGCATAACTCTGTGGAAAATTATATTTTCAGCAAAAGATGGCAAGCTTTAAAAAAAGCTTTAACAAACAAATTCAAATCACCCTTTAAATCACCAGCAGCCTAAATAACTTGGCCCTAGCTCTGGACATAAACTTTTATCAATGGTAGTCGACTGAGAAAACCATGTTTTCTCCTTCAGTTTCACATTAATCTCAGGGCACAGTTAAAACATGACACTTCATCAACTTTTTTCTCCCACATCTCCTGTTCACAGCCGTCGCTGTGTTGGCTGAAACATTTATTGCCAGGACAGGGAGCACTGACCAAGAGACCTACAAGGAACAAAAGCCTGCCAGAGCCTAAAGCAGCTCACCTTCCAAAATCACCTAACCCCCAGCTCAGCTGCTCCAGCAGCTGCACTGGTCTGCTCTAGGTTATTAGCACGAGTAGGGAGCTGCAGTGACTCTTTGATATCAAGTTAAAGAAATTCAGACTTTGGTAATCTTTTCTATCTCAGATCTAGACCAATACTAAGAGGCAACTCCTCAAATGCTACAAAGAGCATTCTATAATTCATACAATTATGAATATGAGTCACAGCAAACCAGCAGCCTGGCCAGGATACTGCTTCACTGGATGTACCTACATTTGCTTCTGTAAAGGGCTACAGTTTGCTCTTAAATTATTCATAATGTTCTACAATGTACTTGGATGTGTATACTGTATATACACACAGTAGTTTGAATAAAATAAACACACCTCAGTAATTAGCTAATTGCAGTGCTCAAATAGTGCTGTTTTTAATGAGATGCTCTTTGTGTGCATGGAGGTTTCTGTTTTTGTGTGTGTACACACAGATACACCCAGATGCAAATAATCCAGGGCACCAGCTAAACGGTTTTAAACACAGACTATCACAGAATGTTTGCACAATCCTGCAATGCCCCAATCATGTGCACATTTGCACACAGGAATTATTTAGAGGCATGTCAAGCTAACAAATTTATTTGCCATCAGAAAATGTTATCATACGCTTACCCGGGGCTTAGACCCAGATTCAGCAACACTGATTCAGCTTAGAAAACTACCAAGCTCCAAGCACACAAAGAGCCTCACAAAGCCAAAGGAGCAGTCACATTCCGATTACTTCTCCTGGATCGTGGCCTACGAGTCCAGTCCAACAAAGCCAAGCAAGCCCAAACCTGACGGCGTAAGCTGAGCCCATCCACGCTGCAATTACCTATGGCAATAAACAGCACACTCCAGGAAGCACAGGCCTGCACAAACAGGCCTCCAGAGGAGCCAGCAGCACCCTCACAACTGCAGCCTCCACTCCTCGTCCTTGCAAGGACTGTTCCAGCAGCGGGGAGGTGGAGCAGGAGGCAGCCAGGTATGAAACAGCACCGGGTTCCACCGTGAAACACGGATGGGCCCCAGGGACTGAGGCACAACGGGACCGAGGCGCAGAGTGAGAGTTAAGCCAAGAGGAATACAGCTTCTTCATTTCAAAACACATGCTTAAGGGTTTTCTGGGTCAAAGCCAGGGTGATCCGTATCTGATGAGATCAAGCACCTCCACCAGGTTTGTATCAAAAATTTATACAACTATTTCAGCGATATCATTAGCCCACAAGGGCAGACTTTAGCTCAATACTCGAGGTACGTGCAGCCAGATGAATTTTACCAGGCTAATCCACACGCCTGTCCTAGGTTGATGCTGGTTTGGGACAGGAAAAAAGAAAAAAAAAAACAGTTCAAATTCATTTTGTAAAAAAACTCCATCCAAAAGTTTTACCTAAATTTATCCTAAACCAAGACAACGCCTGAGGCATTTCCAAAGCAAAAACCGACCGGTGAGTTTTCTCACCAATTTAAATAGATGTCTGACAATCACTTTCTAAATGAAGCTGGGCATCAGAAGATTAACATAATATTATTAAGATAGATTTTAAGAAGTGTATCTGGTTTCCAAGTAATATCTGAAGATTAGTTATTTATTATATAAATCACATTAAGTTCATTACCTGGGCCCCAATCCCATGGGCCAAACAAGTTTAAAAAATAGTCCCACTAGGGACTATACATAATGGGGTTCATTACTCATACCAAATAGATAAAATCTCTTTAGAAAGTTAAGTTAATCTACAGAAAAAGTTTCCAAATTTCTCTAATCACAAATTTAAAACTTTAGAAGGCAGAGAGTAAGTAATTATAAATGCAGACACACACATGCTTAGAAATCTGCATCATTTTAAAAACTGGACTAGAATTCTAAGAAACAGTTTACTGCAATAACTGTTAAATTGTCCATAATCGTGCTGGTGTCTTTTGAAAATAATTCTTTTCTTAGCATTTAATATTTCTTAATTTAAAAAATGTAAAGTGCACTGCAGACAAACTACAGTCCCTGTAAACTGATGCTCAGGGGCATGACTGTTCATGGGGTGCACCCCATCTTACCAAAACAATGCAAGAAAACTTGCTTTCTTTCCAAATGCACACCAGATTTCTCTAATCTGTGCATTTGCCAAACTGCACAAAGAGAGAACTGCTGGTTTGATGCAATCAGCACAGTGCCATTTAAAGCACAGCACATCACAGCACCCTTAAGTCTTTTTGGAAATACCTCTGCTGCTCAGCAGCACCAGCTTTCCACCAGTTGCTGCTCCACATGCTATTGCCAATCAGCTGCATTTGCTGTAGCACATTCCAAAGTTTACTAATTAATCTCTGCACTAAACCCCACTGATGGCTGGTTGCCATTTGAAATGATCATCATCTTTTATTTAAAGACATAGCGACCGTATGGCCAAATTCGGACCTTATTTGTAAAAAAAGAGATTTTTTTTACAAATTTCAGGTGATTAAATCCAGTATTGTTGTGGTATTTTTCTTTTTCTGGACAGAGGCAATTATTAATGCTTTGAGGATGTTTATATTAGCCACACTCAGTCATTTCAATGTTAATTGTCAGGAAATGGGCACACTCTTGCTTTCTGAGCTCAGAGCCACATTCAGCAGAGGGTACAAGATGCAAACTACTGCAAAAAGAGACCATTTATATCTCAAACCAGCCTACAAGCTTTGAAGCCGTGCGTTTTAAGGATTGTAGCTTATGGCTACGTTTCAGCTGAGGTTTGAAACAGGGATTTGAGGCAGCCCAAGCCCTGACACCATTGTTCCAGGCTGCTCCCATTCAGTGGTGAGTACTGGCTCCGTGACCTTCACAATGACCTCTACAAAAGCAGTTGTGCATTTCACTGTGGTGTAAATCCTCACAGACAAGTCAAACCTGTTCTTTTTGGCATTCAGCCCTTCAGATGAATACTCTGCAGAGATTTATTATGAAAGGGGAATGAAGGGGCATTATTGCACAACATTCATCCCTCACATACAGCTAAGTTCCATCTCTTAGAACTTCTCTAGACTTTTAAATAAACAGGTTGTCTTAATTACACAAATCCCTCTTGCTTCTCACCGATTTTCTGTAATTAAAATTTGCTGTTGTTTACAAAAAGGTAGACATGCCCAGGAAGAAGCATGTGTGTGAAGGTGTTTTACATTATTATTAATAAGTAAGATTCATACTTCCTGTTACTATACACAAGGGATTAGTGTTTCCTAGCACACCATTCACTTACAACACTGAAGTATTATTCCACATTGTAGCAACACACATTGCCCTAAAAGGCTCCAATAATTATTTTTTTAATACCATGAAGTCGCTGCAGGATATTAGACTGTCTCCATAAGAAATACACTCCTATGGTAAAATGATGAATGATGAAGTTTGCAGGTTTTTAATTAGATTTCAGAGCAGTAAGAATTTACAAAGTTATTCTCCACGGCCTCAGCTTAATACTTCGTGTGACCTTATGCAAATAATTAAAAATTATTCAAGATTCCATTAATCAGAAAATATAAAAGCACAAAGAATAGTGAAAGGGGTAGATTTTATGAACTCAGTGAGTCTGCCAAAGTGGTCAGAGTAGTAACTCTGTCATTCACATCATGCACATTCCTCCAGGTTTTCCAGTTGATCTTTCAGTAAAATGTGTCCTGTTAGAGAAGGGGGAAACCATAACAAAAAAACACCAACCTAAGGTTTACTGGTATTTCCACCCAAAAATCATGTTCCAACTAGCTGCAGTCGCTTGGTATCAACCACAACTGAAGCATTTTGACTGAAGCTCACATTCCCTGATCCAAATCTCGGAGTTCCTCTCCAAAGCTCCCTCCCCCCACTCTCAGCTGTCATGGACAATTGACAATGCACACACACATCCCTGTCACTGCACACAGACAGACCTGCTGTGTGTGCCTCTCCCTGGCACCCACAGGCCATGGCAGGTAGGGGCTCTCTCTCCCCTTCCCAAAAGTGTCAGCTGGCCATTCCTTGGCTTTCCAGCTTCCTTTTCTGACAGCAAAACCAAAGACAACAGAAGGCACAACAGCAAAAACCCCCCAGTGCCAAAGGCACAAGAAAACACAGCCTCCTCCCACCTTGCCCAGGTCCAGACTGCACTTTCACAGCTCCAGAGCTGCAGGCAGAAGTTCCTCCAAACAGAACCACAGCAGTGGTTTTTACTGTCTAAATTCACTTCCTCCTGTAGGTCCAACTCTGCCACCTCCACCACTCCTTCATTTCTAATGTGAGGCTACCAGTGAGAGGAGATGGACTGAAAACAATAGAGGGTGAAGCACATGGCTCTAAAGTGCTGCATTTAACAGCAGAGATGAACCACCTGCACTTCTGAAGGAGCTTTCTTCCTACAGTAGAAATTTCACATTTTTAAAAGCTGCAGTTGCTATGTACTTTGTCTCTTCATAAATAAACCAAATAAAAACTTAAGTGCAGTTACATTTATGCTTTGGTCTTCATAACAAACAAAATAACTCTGATCCTTCCAATACTTTATTCAGGATTTTAAAAAAGCAAATCCAAATATTTTTCAATTAGCTGATAGAGAGACAATGCTAAAGTTGTATTTGACACCTACAGCTCAAATGAGTTCAAATTTAAAAGCAACAAAAGCAAAATGAGGACAACACTTTTCAAGAATATTCATTTTAATTTAAAACTGACACATCTGTAATTTTGTATTTCAAATACACTTAACTAATCAGACATAAAACAGGTTAAAAAATTAGCACTAAGCAAATGCTGTCCACAACACTCTCAATGAAACTAAATTCATAGAAAATTAAGCTTTAATATAAATTGCACCTTAAGGATGGGGAGTTTTTGCCCCATATTTCAAAGAGATTTTAGAAGTGCCTGATATCTGATAAATTCTTGGTCTAACCCTGTCTAGACTTCAGATTCTTGCTACACAGGAATTCAATGTGGCACCATCCCACCAAGTGGCAGATTAAGGTGCAGAAGTGAAACCAAACGGGTAAAGTCAAAGAAAGGATCAAACTCCCACTGCAATCCCCTCTATGTTCTCCCATTAGCTCTCCAGCCAAACCCTCCTTTTCTCCCCCATAACAAAAGAAAATCCTAATCATGTTTTCTTGTAAACAGCCACGAAGGGGAATGCTTGGTATGCAGGCAAAGCCAAGACAGTGCCACCCCTTCAGAAAGGCAGAAAAATTCTTCAAATATTTACGGATCGATTATTCCAACTTTGCTTGCCTGAACCCAAAGCACTGTCACAGGGAACCATTACAAACTGGGATGGATGTGGCTTTTTTGCTTTATGCCAGCCATGTAGCACAGGCACCCAACACAGGCAGCCCCAAGGATGTGGGGGATCAGGTGCCCACGTCCCCAGAGCAGCTCCTGGTCACTGCAGCTCTGCCTCTGACTGACTCGCAGAGGATCACATTTCTGTCATCTCTCTATGCCTTGGAGAAGGGAGTGATGCTCTATTTATTTATGCCTCTCTTTCAAGAGATGAAACAGGAGAATAGGCCTCAGACCTAAATATATATGTGCTGCTTTCCTCCTGTGCACAGCCCTCACTTTTACCTTGTTCCTCCCTCCAAACTGCTTACCTTTTCAAAGCCCTCCAATTCCACATACACCACCTTTAAACGTGCCATCTGTGTCCTGCAGGATCTACCTCACTTGCCCAGAATAATACAAGAATCATTATTCTTACACAAAACCACCATTTCATTTTCTACTAATCATGGCAAATGTTGCAAGTTCCAGTCTCCTGGCCCCCATCCAGCTAATTTAGATAGATGGTTCCACATGTGCTCTCTGTCCTTCCATTTCCTGCCCATACCACAGCACACATTTGTCTAAGTGAGTCAAAGCAGCTTTCTCTGTAGTCACAATATTCTTTAGTACTTTATATTTTAAAAAAAGAAGCCTGCATAAAACACAGCCTATTACCATGCTATTACTGACTTTGCAAGAAGCAGAGGATTTTACTGCTTTGCCACACATTCTGCTGAGCTGTAGTGGGTCACAAGCTACACCTGAGCCTCACATTTTCCCCAAATATAGAAGTTACCTGTGCAGCAACTGTGTTCAGGCAAAGCAGAACAATAAACTAAACTAGTCACTTCTCTACTTCAATATATGCCATTATCCATGGTTTTTGCCCTTCAAATAAAAACCTCAACAAACCCAAAATATTAAGAGGAATGAGGATAAGTCAAACTTTCAGAGACCAAGGCACCTCTTTGTGAAGGTAATTTGTTTCCTCACTGGTCAATGCTGTTACTATTCCTTTCCAGAGACACCCTGACTGACAATCACTACATATAAATGAGGACATTCACCTTTTGATGTCCAACACTGATTGCCTCAAACAATATTCCTTTCTCTTACCCTCTGCACCTGAATAAACATTTTTAAGGAAAACTACTTTTGAAGTAGTTTTCTTCTTAAAAAAACATTGTCTCTTTGATCCAAACATCTCTTCCTTCAAGTACCCAAGTACCATACAGATGCACCTTGGATGGTAATGATGACTACTGAAAACCAGAGCCCCCAAGAGCTCCTTTGAAATACATCTTAATTTTTAAAAGAATTTTTTATACAAATGTGCCCTTTGAAAGCTAAAATTTTACTTCTCTGAGACCTGGCAGCAAATATTCATTTATTTGCTGTGTGCACTTATGCAGGAGCTAAGGTGCAGAAAATGTGGTACATGCACAAATACGCAGCACAGCCCCAACCAACAGGCTGATGATTTTTTTCTTTGTAGGAAATCAATATATTAGTAATTAATTTGTCAGTAAGGCTGCTGTACCTTGGACAAAACTGAAGATGCTGCAGGAAACAAGTCCTGCCTGTTCATTCTGCCAACAGCCAGAACCCTGGTTAGCACGAGTGTGTGTGTGTCACACTGGGAGCCACACAAGTGCACACACACCACCCTGGCTGACCTTAGAGAAAGGGATTCTTACACTGGAACTCATTGTGATGGATGAGTATCAGAATGCCCAGATCCCCAAATCCTTCTGTCCCAGAGCTCCCCTCTAATTCCCAGCCTTGTGCAGAAACCACTCAGCCCTTCTGCCTAGAGACTCCCATCCCACTCACACCCCCCCTTCTGCCAAATCTGCCCCAAATCCCCCCCTCAGAGTGATGGTGCCATGTTCCCCCACGTTCTCCCCAAGGCACCTCAACAACCAAGTCCCCACATCCTCCTCCATCTGTCTCCTCTGCTGCCCTGTGCTTCCCCATCCCCAGCAGCCCTGATTCCATGTTCCAGCACTTCTCTCCCTGCAATATTTCTTTCAGCAACTGCCTCCACTATGGCCCACCCCTCGTCCTCCTCTTGGCTCTCCTTGTGTGACCAAGAGTGGCAAGAATTTCAGAAAAGCCAGCTGTAAGCTGTGCTTACCCAAAATTTGTCTGAAGGTGGCCCTGAGAATAGGAAAGGAAGAAAATATGGGTGTATGGGAGATCTTTTAACTGTGCTGTGAGGTCAGCACACTCCACGTGGACAAATGGATTCTAGTTCATTGAGAAATGTAATAACCAAGAGTGAAACCAGGCTGTGAGGCAAGTCTGCACACATGGACTTTAATAGCAAGTCTCTCAAGGCAAGACAAACAGACATGGCCCAAGTGAGTGCTGACTGAGGAATCTGCAAAGCCACCATCCCTGCTCTGCCATTCCAGGTCACCTGTGCTCCTCCAGGTACCCAGTGGAGAGGATGAAGGAATGACACAGAACTGCTTTGATCAGCAGCAACAGAAGGAAGGATTAGAAGAAAATATGTGATGTTCTCACAGATGCAGACAACTGCTAAGAAGAAAAAGGATCATGGCAGAAAAGTCACACATACTTCTATGCACATATACAAATGTACTACAGCTTCCCTAAATGGCTTCAAATACTTCATTGATCTTACTGCCGTTCTTTAAATGTTCCTGCTGCTCTCTTTAAAAGAATTTTCTTCTTTAAAAAGTCCTCAGCTGAATGTCATTTCACACCCAGTCTGTAAGAGTGGAGACACTCTACCAACCATGTGCAGAAGAAATCAATGTTTTTGTTGTTAAATGACAATTAAGGCATCTGAACTATTTATTTTAAGACCTAAATTGTAAAATATTTAGTTCTGTGAAGTTCTCTTTACACAGTCATCTTCATCAACATAAGAAGCTCCTACAAAGAGGTAGAGAACAGCCTACTTTTGGCACATACCTAGGTAGAAAATCATCTTCTATCAGGTCAAAGAAACAGTTACTGAATTCCCCTAAAATGTAGAAGCAAAGGCAGGAAGTGCTCCCAGAAGCTGCTGGGAGATTGCAGAGTTTCCATCTCTGGCAGCCTTTCAGGACAGGTCCCTGCCATGAAGTACCTCTGGCTCTGCCTCACACCAGGGGAAGGACCCCAGGACTCTCAAGACCCCCAGTCAGCACTATAATTACACAATTTCACAAGTACTCCCTGCAATTTTGGCACCACAGCTTCTCTTTTTGTTAATTTTTCTTCCCCGATTTGAAATTCCACCCTGACAGAGGAACTTTGTCCACTCCCAATTTTTATCATCTCTACCAAGACATAACGCTTATACTCACAATTTTGGACAAGTTATTTCTGTTTCACTCCAGCACTACTTTCTCATGTGTTTATTTTAAACAGTGCATCAAACAGCACTGTTTAACAACTTTATGCATTTAAAGTGTGGTTCAATAATTTTGCAACGTTCATTTAGCACAGACTCTAATATTCAATGTTTATGACATTTGCAACTCTTGGCCAAAGTATAGCATCAAAGAGCATGTATGCACTGAATTGTATCTTGTTAAAAAGAACAGCAGCATTGAAAAATGTTATATTGGAACAATCTATAAATGTGTTTACATTATATGAATGATTTGCTGTTCCTCCACAAGGCATGTAGGAAGTCAGCACTTCTCAAATGTGTAAAGTATTTCCATGTGCTTAAAGCACGATCTTTCCAAAACAAACAATGATTGAGAAATTTTTTATTATTCTTTATTTCCCTGCCAGCTGTTTTTTTGGACTCTCCTCTCAGCCACCTTCTTTCTTTCAGTCAGATCTCTCCTTATTGCTCACAGTAACACCTACTCAAGCAAAGGTACATTCAGAGCTGCAGGACTCTGAAACAGGAGGATCTCAGGCTGATTTAAATGGCATTTTCCTTAGATTATTCTACAACGTGTCTTTGTGCTATCTTAGCTAGTGGCAGGTCTGGCTGCTGCTTGGGATGGAATTTGGGCATCCTACCTTAGAGCCTGAAACCCATTCCTGTTCTTCTGTCCCAGTGCCTGCTCCCATACAGGCAAGGAAGCAAATGACAATCTGGCTGAGCTCTTCCAGCAGCCTGCTGCCCATGAGCCCTCTCATGGCACCAGAACATGCTGCATGCCACAGAGATGTCCTCTGAAAACTGCTGGGGAAGAGCCTGGCATGCAACTAAGCTCTTGGGCAACTCCAAAAAATCAAACAGGACACTAAAAATCACAGACAAGACAAAACAAAATGAAAACCCAAACCAACGCAAACAAAAAAACAATCCACAAAAAAAAAAAAGTGAGATAATTAAAAAAAAACCCTAACCCTAAGAACAGCTCCATTCCAAAAAGTGACAGCTAAAGCATAGATCTGCTCCACCCTGGCCACAGACACTTTAACTAACAAGCACACTGGTCATGCCATTCACTCCTGTACAATTAACACTGCTGGCACTATTTCATTTACTAAATTCCAGTCGTTACAGCTGTACAAACTTATGGGTTTAATTTGTATTTATACTAATATGTGTACATAAACATGTGCTGCTTTAGCCATGTAAGGAGCCTTAAAGCAAAAGAACAAATATTATTTTAACAGAGCAGTATCAGAGAGCCCAACCTTAAAAAAGAATCAAGTCAAGCAGTTCTGATTATGTCTGTCCACCAAACAGCTCCATTTCAACTACAGCATATTTCCTAAGGCATTCCAAACTAAAATCCTGCAGAGAGCTATGGGGAGACATAGCACTGCACTTTCAAAATACAGTCCCCTTTTCAAAGGCCATTGCTGTGTAAATGAAGGGAGGGGAAATAACAAATACTGTCATTTACTTTGCCTTTTTTCCTCCAGAAACATTTCTTACCAACATAAGGAACAAAATTCATTAAGTCAACATCATGTGCTGAATGTTTATGCACTTTGATATAACAGTAATTACTTAGTAAGGCCAGAACCCAATTCATGTTTTAGACTTCAGTCCATGGGCTGGAGTGCACAGGAAGCATTCTGATGACAGATCACTTAAATAAAGTTTATCTGGCATACACTTCAAAACCAGAGTTCAGAAACTCAAAGCACAGTTCAGCAAGTATGTGCTTGACTCTTAACAAACCATCTTTATTTAAACAGAGGGCTAGAGATTTAGTATGACAAATGTATTTACTACTGCCAATCATCCTCCATCAAGCTACTTGGAAGCTGCAGTCATATTGTATTTATAAACTTCTGAGATTTGAGGGAACAGAAGGTGGGTCACAGGACTGTGGATCACTTTTTAAATCCAGCATGTTAGCCCTAACTTGAGTTGTTTTATCCAGCATATTTGGTGTCCCTCAGTTTATATATTTGAATTCTATATCCACGTATTGTCAGAAATGGTAGAGATCCAGCAGCCATGATTTCTTTTCCCTCTCTTCTCTTCAGAAATAGTATCCTTCTTAGCAAATCAATGCTCATTGTTAAGAACAGGACACTGTTACTGATGACAAAAATTCAATGCTAAAGCAATAAGCAATGTACACTCTGACTAGCAATCAGGAAATGCAGCTTAGCAACTGCAGAATCCCACTTGTCCCAGGGCTACGTGCCCCTCCTGTGAATCTCTGCTCCAGGGAAGCTGCTTGGCAGAAAACCTGCTTCCCTGAGCACCTCCACCCAGAGACCCTCTGGAAAGTCTGTGACACCCCTGACTGGGGCATTTGGGTTTCCTCTGGAAAGGAATTCTGCATCCTGGCACTGACACTGAGCCCAGAGTGACTGAGCTGGGGCACAGCCACCACACACAGAATGCTCAGCTCCACTGAAAACGTTACCTTTACATGCATGTTCTCTAAACAAACACATCTATTCCAAAAGGATCTATATGCCTAAACACACTAGTTACTCTGGAAAGTAAGTGCTGTGATTTTAAACTACCAAGAGTTGCAAAGAAGGAAATATTCCACGCAGCTGTAAAAGAGAAATGTGCGTGGTATGAGCCAAATGAAGATTAAAAACAAAATACCAATTAAACTCAAACTGGCATTCATCTCAAAGAAATCAATTCCATCTGAAGAGTTTCAGTCTGAAGATAGACCAGCTGAGCTAACAGTGAAGGAAGCCTTGACTGCTTTATTTTTTAACTTAAGGCAAAAACTAAAAGCACCCAAAAAAACCCCATTGCAACCCCCTCCTCACACACTAAAACACTCTGCACCAAAACCAACCAACCCAAAACCAAACCAACCAAACCAGAGCAGTAAGAACTGGCAAAGCAAGGCCCCCTCTGGAGCTGCACAATAGTTGGAGCCTAAACCACAGTGTGACATGCACCTCGCTAACCTCAGAGTACCTGGCATTTGTCTAAGCAACTTTGAAGGAGCACAGTTGATTAAAAAGGTATTTTGACAGACTTTTTTGAGTTTGGAACAGGATTTTGGATAATTGCTCCACGAGCTATAAAAGAAACAGACTGAAAAACAGGAGCAGCCGCTGAGCAGTTGTTTGCACAGGAAGCAATATTGCAGGCAAAGGCAATAATAAAGAACAGTTAATTTGACCTGAGCTGATGAGGTCAATGTTTTAAAAGAAATAGCTCCACATAACGTAAAATAAGAATGTTATTTCCCATCAGAATAGTACTGCAAGTGTAACACTGCCCAAAATCTCTTCCCTAACACTTGTTATGTGGGGCTTAGGGGTAACACACATTCCTGAGGTGTCCTAGACATCCTGTGTCTGACACAAATCCATTCCTCTGAAATGCTGGTTCTACTCTTGCAGGACTTCTCCCTCCTGCAAGCTCTGGCTGCTCCAGGCTGCACACTGTTCTCCCCAGCATCCAGCTCCTAATAACCTGAAACTGCAAGAACTGGAATAAATCTGGGCAATATTCAGAGCCACAAAGTTATATTTAACACGGCTGCTGGGATTTGGACAGGGAAGCAGTAGCTGGAGCAGATATTTCACTCTTAATTCGCTGCCATTCAGGGGTGCTGTTGACAGGAGATGGAGCTGGGCTCAGCGGAAGAGCCACGAGGTTTGGAATTTTTAGGGCTGGATCCTATTCCTTCTTCCTCCACTGCTCTGCTGTCTAATCCTGGGTGAGAACATCCCCTCCGGGCATCTGGTTCCCCTCCCTCCCTGACACATCTATTTAAACTGCAAATCCACTGGGGTAGGGACCATCTTGGTAATGATAAAGCACACAGCACTCAGCACTAATAGTTCTTTTAATAGATCGTTTCACTGCTATTAAGTAATAAAATAAAAATGATGATAAGAATTGGAAGGTCAATGGTGCATTACATTAATTCTGAGGTATTTGGGTATATAATGCAAGAAGGCAAACTCTCCAGAGCAGGAGCAAGCCAGGGGGGCATTTATGTTGTTTTCCAGCATTTTTGGGCAATCCAATTAGAGGTAATTGAGTTTTTAACTGCATGAGATTGCCCCAAGAATACCACCACTAGAGGCTAAGCGTCCCGGGAAGCTGGGGGAGGGGAGAAAAGAAACATCACAGAACTGGAAGGAACAGAACAGAGACAGGCACTGAAATGTTCTGGGGATGGCATGAGCTGAGCCAGTCTCAGGCACTCAGACTTTCTACAAACACGGAAACAGCTGGGCCACAGACTCAAAAGGTTCTGTGTTCCCGGTTCAAAGAATTAAAGAGGAGTTAAATACATCCACGCTTCTCTGCATTTTTAACCACAATGGCGAGGTAAAGCACAGACCTAGAAAAGCCTTCTACAGTTCTGTAAACACCAGAGAAATAAGAAGGAAACTAAATTCATGTAACACAGTTAATTCCTGCTGCATTTGCAAACTGCCATTTGTCTGCAAATACCTATGAGCATCTCTTTTACACCTTAAAATGAGCTCCACATTAAAGCTACCTGACAACCAGAAATGGTCATGGAACCATCATTCACTTTGGGCAAACTTTGTTCTTTTAAATATCTGCTAAAGTTTGAAGTACCACAATTAACAGGAAATGTCATTTTTAGCACCACTGCAGCAATTAAGATTGCTACAGTTTCCTTTGCAGCTTTACCCTGATTTGAGACTGGATTTAATAAGATTGTTTTAAAATATTCAGATGTGCTGAAAATATGCTTCTTCATACATTGAACACGATAAGGAAAAAAGGTCTGGCAGCTCTGTCTCCCCTTACTCAAAGAGGTAAATCAAACTGGTTGAATTGGAATGTAAGCTTCGTGCAGAGAGGATAGAATTTACTGAAAAAATTAAAGAGCAGACTACAGGGGAAAAACTGCTTCCAATCAAAAGCAGAAAAACAAAAAGGCACTTCACAAAAGGAAAAGTGAAGGAGACCCTGTCCCCATGAGCTAAGTGTCTGTCTCATGCTATAGGGGATGCTCTTGCTTAGCTTACAAGTGAAAGCCATTCCCTCCTCCCCCTGCAAGCACAGGAACTCACAGCACGAATATGTCACCTTAAATGAGCCAACTTCCTTGAGCATTGCCCAGGGGACTAGAATGGACATGCTCCTAACACACCAAGAAACATGTCTGATTAGCAGTCAGGCAGAAGAACATCTCTGACCAAGGTAAAACACTCACGTTCAAGCTGAAAAAGCCCAGTGGATTGCCACAAGTGGCACATTTTCATAGCCTTTGTGTAAACACCAGCTCTGGATCAGGCAGCATCTCAGCCAGCTCTATCTGGCTCCCCTTCTTTTGAAACAAAATTAGAGGAAAACACCCATCAGAAAAGGTCAGTGGCCAAACTATTAGGAAAAAACAAAAGCCCAGGGGAAGGACATACATAGTGATTAAATGTGCACTGCTAAGCCTCTGACAGTGGGCACAATCCAGACTTTTCACAGAAATGTACTGAATTCACAGAACTCTTGTACCACAGCATTAATTAGAATTGTATTTCTTGGGAAATTCTCAGTACTCCCCCCTACAGCTGCCCCCACCAACAGGAGTGGTGTGAGCCCCATGGTTTAGAGGGGAACAAAGCCAAAGCAGCCACAAAGAGCACAACAAAAGCTGCACACACTTCACCTACACAAACGAGTGGACTGAGCATCTCAGGTTCTTAGAAAAACACTCAGCCTGGCAAAAAAAGCATGTCCTAAGGTGAGTGCCAGGTGGGAATTCACCTCACACTGTCCCTAGAACACGCCTTCATGGATCATGTGCAATGACCAGAACTGCTTTTCACAAAACCAACCCTGCTCCAAGGCCAGCAAATTTTCATTTGATAGCTACAGCAGCTTTCCAAGACACACCTCAATCCTAATCTGAAAAAATCAAGAATTTGAGATTTCATTGCAATCCAGAGCCAGCTTTAACAGTGAGGCCAATTAACCAGCAGAACATTGTGTGAATTTCAGGTCTTATTTCTTATTTTATTTTCGTTCCTTCAGTTCCTATTTGGATGGTATTTGTTTAAGCTTACTGGTTCTTGCTACATTTAATGCTGCACTGCTCAGACCTGGCATGTTCTGTGCTAAAGAAGGTACTTTGTGAAAACTGAGTCACACCTTAACCATCTCCTAAACCAGCATGCAGCACACAGAGCAGATCTTTCTGCTGTGAACAGACTTTTGTGGCTCCTCTTTGGATTCTTTCTGATTTTTGCACTCAAAATGCAGCCAGCAGAACTCTGCACTCCACAATTCTTCCCAATATTGCATTCAGAAGGAGAAGTCCTTTCCTATTTATTGCTGGACTATTCACATACCCAAAGCTCCCCACACACACTGTGGCTGAGGGTCCAACTGCTTTACTTGTTTAGCTCAACTTCCAAATCCTCTTCCCAGAGCCTGTTATTTACTCTTCTATTTTTCATTTTGCATTTAACCGTTATTAAAACACATTTCATTCAAATGAGGCCAGTTTGTCAAAGCGACCCTGTAAACTGCCAATTTGCACGTCATCCACAGAAATTCAACATCTGCTTCCAAGCACTGGGCTGCCTCCTAGCAGAACACCCACAGAAACATTCCCAGGCCTTCAAAAATTACCAAGTTAGACAGTTCATTCATTTATTGTGCAGAGTATCAATATTGTTATTACTGTGAAATATAATTTCTATATATTTTTAAAATAACGCATGCAATAAATAAATCAAGCCCCTGTAAAGAAAATAAGAAAACATTCATCTTTCTAAACAAAACCTGTAATTTTGTTGGTGTAAAATTTTTGATGCAATCTATTTTCCATAAGTAGCAGTTACCAACTTCAAATGTTTCTATCCTTAAATTTACTGTTAAAAAACATTAACAGAAGTACAGTTAAACTGCTCTTTTTCAATTCAATTCAGATCAGTCAGGGTGAGGTATTATTTTTTTCCTAGGATTGAATAAATTAAATTATTTATCTATTCACATTTTCTGAACACTAATGAATTAGCAATTAGTTATTTGGCATATCCCCTATTATTTCAAACATTAGGATTTAAATGTCCTGCTGCTTGAAATCTCTTCATCCAAGTCTTTCACCATTCCTAGATGAAGGTTACTTAGGGCTGCAGATCTCAAATGTCCATTACCACATCCTGCATTTAATATTCATTTTGAAATTATTTAGAAAATACTTCCACTCATCACATGCATAAGCTGATCTTCCTTTTCCCACAAAAAGGCCACAGCTTTAAGAAATTCTGACTTTTTATTTTAACAGCAAGAAAAAGTACAGCCATTCAGACAGTATTTTTTTAAACAGAATAACAGGCATTTTCTGTCCACTGGCCTTTCTACACAGACAGAAAACCTCTCACAAAGCATATCCATCTCACCCAGACTGTTAGATTTTAAAAGAAATAGCAAGAAGATCAATTTACACCACAGGAAAACAAGAAAACAATCCACATAGCTTTGCAAAAACTGATGCTGCTTTTGGAAAAATAAGCTGCAAATGCTTCCACATTGTGAACACTTTGATAGATAATGAACACAGCAAAAATATTCACGGCAAAAATAAATCTGTTACTGATAGGAAACTAACTTGATGAACAGATTTTTGCTTTGCTGATTTCTTGGTTTGTTGAGGAGAGTCAAGAGTGTTGGTTATTTTCAAGACATTCAGTTTACCATTATCAAAAATGTAAAAGAAGAAAAGAGATTTAAAACAATACAAAGTAGAAAACCAGCAAGGTGCAGAAAAGGCCAGTCACTCGTGCTCCCACCTCCAGCTTTACATTTACAGGCTGGTGTGCACTTGTACCATGTCATGTCACAGAACAGGAATGCTGAGAGATCTTCAGCTGCCACCCTAATGGTGACACATTTGCAGAAATACTTATTGCTCCTAGAGCCAAAAAACAATGAAAATAGAGTCCTTCACCTTGCATCATTTTCTACATTGTCAGTCTCATACTCACAGATTACTCCAGTGCTCAGAATTAATATGGAGAAAGTGTGGATGATTCTTGAACTTCCAAAATTTCAACTTCCAAAATTGGTACATCAAGAAGAAAAATAATTCAAGGACACCACAACCTCACAGGGAGAGAGGTATAGTTTGTTTTTGACAACTACACAATGAAAATGTTCCATGTATTTGTTTGACCCTTCTGGGTGGGTCACCACAATATTCCAACAGGATGATGCAATCCTTCAATTAATTCCTAATTACTTATTTAATTGGAAGAGAACAGTCCATTTCATGTAACACACAACTCAGGTTTAAACAACCTCTGAATTTCTTATGAAGAAATCCCTGATCTTCTGAAAGGCATTTATAAAAACCAAACAAGCAAATCTTACCATTTTGATGCCAGTGGAAAACGTGACTGGTTTGACAGGTTTGGGTTTTTCCAGTTGCATTTCTAGCTGAGTAGATCTGTCCTTATGCTGAGCTAAGAGCAGAGAGGCAGGAAGATCAGAGCTCTCCTGTAAACATATGAGGGATAGATTTGAGTCCTAGAGCAAAACAAATATTAATTAACACTGCATCTTCTTCCAAACTGCAAGCTGTGACTGCAAGGCCATTGCTAGGAGAGCAGCAGAATGCCAAGTATCCTCTCCCTCAGAAACAGTTCACACAAAACAATCATTTTCAGTAATAAGAAAAAGCTGCAGCAACCCCATAAATCAGAGTAACCTGCAAACAACCATTTTTATAGAATCCACATTAAAGACAATATAACAGGCTCCTTATTCCAACTGGCCGATGCAACAATATTTATTAAAATAAAAAAAAAATTAGAACTTAATCAGAGAAGGAATAATACTGAGTAGTATAACTTGGATCAGATGTTTATCTAAGACACATTCTTTCTACCAATGAACTCAGACCAGTTTGAAATTGTTTCCCATTAGATTTCACCTGAGGCCGTTTGGAAATGATCCTTGCTCTGCTCTGCACAATGGCACTATTGTAACTGCAACCAACAGCATATTTATTTTCTCCTTCAGCAACTTATTTTTAGGGAAGCCAGCCAATTTTTTAAAAAAATATATATATATATAAAGTAGTAAAATGAATAGTTAAGCAAATGAATTACTTAAACTGTCAGGACAGAATGATTATTAACATATATATATGTAAGTGCATTTTTGAGAGAGTCAGGAAATTATTGGCCAAGTAATTTTCTGAGAGACTAATGTGACTATCTACATGCACACAGAAATCCCTGAGAATTCCTGGCTAGAATTACCATGAAGTTGAGAGCAGGGAAGAAGTTCAGACAGATTCTTCCTGGACTGCTCTGGCACAGTATTTTGTTCCTAAGGTCCTCACACATCACATTTACTTCTGTTTCAAAGAGCCAAGCAAATACTGAACCATGAACCATATTTGCTACTCCCAAAAACAGACAGATTTTATTAACAGGACTGTGATTTTTAAATTATTCAGTTCAAGGCAAGAAGTTGGATGTTTTTAATGCCGCGAGATGCTTTGCTGTTCTCATGGCACCTAGAGAAATCCTCAGAAGTGATCACAAAGAACAGTCACATTGTACAATGACTTTTCACGTCACTCTCCAGTCTTTTTTCTTCTCTATATTTTATTATTCTCCCTTTGTCTTACTACTAGAATGCAAGATGAAAGCAAAAAAAATCTTACATGACAAGATCTGGTCCAGAATCACAAACACAACACCTAAGGCACAGGTTCCTGCTTGCACTTCTGTGATCAGCTTGGATGAGGGGAGGGAAGATGCTAAAAACCTAAATTGTAGAGGCATCTAATTTCTGTACAACTGGGAGAAAATTTGGACCACAAACACACTAGTTTAGAGATTGCTTCTTTCAAGTGTTGTACATCTCTAACCAGCAGCATGTGCTGCCAGCAGAGGTTAAGATGTTGAATTCTTTCAATCACCAGATTTAACATATTGGGGAGAAGGGAAGAGTGGAAAGCATTCTCCTGTTCATATTCCTTAAACCCCCACTGCATTTCTAATAAAATAATTTAAGGAAGCCAATTTTTATCCGACTTCAAGAGTTCACACAATGACCAGTAACCAGATTACACAACTGTGGGAAACCCACAGTGTGCCAGCAAGGCACCACATCCTGATTGTTTGTCCTTTTGAATGTGCACAGAGCCCTTCTGTTAACTATTATCCCATGTGGAAGTTCCAACCCTGTGTTTATCCATACCAGCAATTTTCTGTATGGGAGAACAAACTGTCTACACTATGAACAAAGCTGGTTAGAGGCAACAATTTCTGGGAGATTTGTCTCAAAACCCTGGAGGTTCTGGTAAAAGTGTGCATGTGACATCTTGAATGCCTTTGCCTGACTCCAAGCTGTGGCACAGTCCAGGGAAAACCTGCTCCTCTGCCCTGTGCTGCAGTCCCATTGTGCTCATGCCTGGGAATTAGGGGCTGTTGAAGAGGAGAGTGCCAGTGCCATAACACACAAGATCTAAGAGATCATCTTAGAATCCTCTGTATACATGTGAGAGAGTTTGTACAGCACATAAAGGAAGTGCTTTAGTATTTTGCTCAGCCTGGATTATCCCAGATGATCCAAGGTTAAAAAAAAACCAACTCAAAATAAAACACTCTTCCAGTGATGCATAAACTGCATTTGAGACTGCAAGTCTAAATTACAGCAGGGTATTGTGCTTTTAAAGTGAGAGGTTTTATTGTAAAAGAGGTGACCTACAAGAAAGGTAAGATAGAAATTTCCTAATTAATACTGGGAGGCAAAAAGGACCAAACTGCTTTTCCAGTGGCCTGCAGAACCTGGGTCCCCCTGATGCCTTGCTGACCTCCCCAGCTCTTCACACCAGCCTTCCCCTCCCTGTTCCCAGCCAAGGATGGGTTCATGGAGCCTTGGCACCACCTCCAGCCCTTCCTGCATGAGCCACTGTGCTCCCCAGGCTGGCCAGAAACCAGAGCCTGCTGCACAACATTTTAAATACCAAACATTTCTGTGCCTCTGAACTACCTAAATTATCAGCTCTCTGAAGATGGTACAACATTCTCAAAGACTTCTGTACACAACTGAGACCTTTACTCCATGTGAAGCCACCAAAAATAACACATATAATGACTTGGACCACTGAGATGATGAGAGGGAAGGAGCACCTCTCCCATGTGGAAAGGATGAGGGTTGGGATTGCTCAGCCTAGAAAAGAAAAGGCTTTGAGGTGACCTAATTGTGGCTTTCCAGTACCTGAAGGGAGCTGACAAAAGAGATGGAGAGAGTTTATTTACAACAGCCTGGAGTGACAGGAAAAGGGGGAAATTCAAAGTGACAGAGGGCAGGGTTAGATTAGACATTGGAAGAAATTCTTTACTGAGGGTGGTGAGGCCCAGAGTGCCCAGAGCAGCTGTGGATGCCCCAACACTGTCAATGTTCAAGCCCAGGTTGGATGAGGCTCTGAAGAATCTGCTCTGGTGGAAGTGGAAGTTTTCCCTCCCCTCCCTTTCCAGGGGTTGGAATTGGATGGTCTCCAAGGACCCTTCCAACTCAAACTTTTCTATGATTCTATGACATTGCAGCTTCATAAGATTTCAGCACCCAAGGTAAAATTCATTTCTTGACAAGTAAAATACCCAACATCTCTACTAGCACAACACAAAAAATGTGTATTACATTTTTTCCTTGCTGCCCAGTGGCAGGGGCAAGCTTGGAAAAAAAAAAAAATTACCAAGATCCATTAGGTCTGGACTATAGGCTGACCATGCCAGGTGATCTGTCCCAAGGAGAAGATTCCAAACCAATACCAGATTCCCACCCTCCTCTGCTCCCCCAATCCTGCAGAGCTAGTGCTGTTACCATTGGTATCTCTGTAGCCAGAAATTAATCCTTTTTGGTTTAGCACAGAACCAGCAACCACAGATATAAGATTAATTTTTAAGTTAATTCTTTACACTGTTGCTGCCTATGCTTGGCTTTTGTTGCATTTCTCAGTTAGGTTTTACTCACAATCAGTTTCATTTTCAGATTTGCAGCACAGAATTAGAGGGATTTCAGAGACCATAGGAAATGTTTATTTGTTTAACAACTGCTGGTTTTCCAGAGACTTTGTAAGTCATTATACAAACATTTCAGTGCTGGTTTTATAAACCTTAGTAATATTACAAAACAAGTTTTGGCTCAAATTTAAGTTGACATTGCCCCTTCAGAAATAGAGACACAACTTGAAACTGTCCAGTTTCCTCCCTCAGCCTTTAAAAATCACCTTTATGTTGTTTTTAGAATATTAAGATATGTTTTAATAGCAATACATATGCAATCACAGTTAAAACTATTTATTTTAGTCATGTTTTAAGGGTTATTTATAGCTATTCTTTCTGCAAGCCACCTGGTGAAGGTTTCCAGTAAAACCAAATGCTGTGTTAAAAAATAGAAATAAAAATTAAACAACCAACCACACATCACCACTAGTCTGTAGTCCGTTAGTAGTGTGTTTTAGACCAGAGTTTTAAAATGTCAGAAATTCAAAATCCATATTCTGAGAAATTAAATTCAAATTCATAGTGGAGTATTTATTAATTTATTTACTATTCCTAATTATGTGAACTGTAAACACATTTACCTTTAGAGTGAAAATAGATTGCTGGATGTAAAGATACAGACTTGACTCTTTTTTTTAAAGAATCTTTCTGCTCATCTCTGCTTTTGTCTACAAAAGGAAAACCAGTAACAGGCTGCCATGAATCCTGGCTTGAAGAAAGGCATCTCTTCAGGAGGCCCTAAAACTCCAAAATTTCACTTAGATCCTCTCTCCATGTCAGTGCCTTCTGCAGTGGCTCAAAGAGGAACTCTACTTTTTCAGGAAAAATAGAAAAGTGTCTGTATCTTGAACGTGAATTGAGACTACAAAGTGTTAATTCTAACACTGAATTAGTGTGAGATGCACTGATATGAGAGAAAATATGATTTAGACATGTCAAGCAGCTTTAAACCACACTGACACAGCTGAATACATGTATGTCTGCATTCATTCTTCTTTTTTCTGATTTCACTCAAGGTTACACCCAGACTGCCCTCATGGGTGTTGAGCCTGTGAGGGTGTGTGGATGCCTGTACAAACACTTGGATTGAAAAGATCAAGATGTGAACCTTGTTGAAGTTACACGTTTAGTGAGTTTCTCTATGCCCACACATTATTGCATTTCAGATGCAGAATCAATACATTAATCAAGATGACCACGATTTCCAGGAGTAGTCTGAGTTTTCCTGTTTGTCTGTACAAGCTTCATTCACTTCAAAAGGAGTAACTTGTACAGGAGAAATTACAGTAAGAGAACATGACACACTCAGGGCAAGAAAACTTTCCATTGTAGTAGTTTTTGAATACAAAGGGACCACCAATCATTTAGGTGCTCTGAGAAAGAGCTGACCAATGCTTGGATAACTCATGGGGTTTCTGTCCCCTGCTCTCCACCATCTCCACTGCAGAGGTGGCTGAGTCAAGCAGCACCTCCTGATGACCTTTTTGCTTCCACACACCAGACTATCATCCACTACTCAGGACTGCTTAACAAGCCAACAGTGCTAGAGTCCAATTAAGTCTACAAATCCCAGAAATACTCTTCATCCAGCCCCTAGCTTACCACAACCACAGTGGTTTACAACACTGAAATAAATAACAGGTGAGAGAACGGAAACACAAAACACGCGAAGCAGGCAAACAGGGACAGACCTGTTAATTCCACACAGTTAGCAGTGATGGAGATGAATGTCAGTGCTACTGAGCAGTCAAAGCCCCTGGTTTTGTTACTCACCAGATCATCCAGGAGTGCCTGTTTATTCTTCCTTTTTATCATCTGTTGTAGCTGTTCCTCCTTCTGCATGAAGAGCCGCCTTTGTTCGCTCTCCTGCCGCTCCACCTCCAGAGCCTCCTCCAGCTCTTCCTGCTCCCGCGTCTGAAAGGGAAATCAGGAATCAGCTCCCAGCAGCCCCACAGCTCCACTGCCCCCCAGGGGACCCTGGGCAGGCCATGCAAGGGGAAAGCAGCCAGATTCTATCTTTTAAGGTGATTATGGATGGTTATTCTGCCTCCTCGTTGCCCAGTGTGAAGTTAAGATTTTTAACTTGCTGCTCACCGGAGTCCAGATCTGACTCCTAAAATGTCAGGGAATGGGATTTCCCCACACTTTCACTCTAAAGTGAGCCCCTCTCAGCTCCCACACATCCTGTAACTCGGTGTAAGTAGGGTGAACAAAAACATAATCCCACAATACTGCTCCTGATCATCCCACTCATCAGCTGCATCTTCTTTGCACACTGTGCTTATCAGTGGTAGAGAAGAAAAATAAGTAATTACAAATATGTGATTAACAGAGAAGCCTGTAACTTGAAGCATTTAAGCATTAAGTGAAAATGTTACCTTTTCCGAAAATAAGGAATTTTTCCTATAACCTGGATTGCAGTTATGTGACATGAGATGAGAAGAAAGATTACTAGTACAAAATGACAAGTTTTTGCTACAGATCTATTTCTTGGCAAGTCTCTTTTTAACCTGCCAACTCTTAGGTAATCTGTATTTGAAAATCACAGTGAAAGAATGAAAAAAAAACAGAAGAGGGCTCAGACACAGGAAAATATGAGGATTAAACAATTTAATAAAGAAGGTAGATCAAAAGGATGTCAGTTTGGTTGCAAGAAGGTACAAGGAAAAACATACAGGAAACATTTTCCAAATCTTCTCCATCAAATATACTAAAGCAAAGGGAGATGCAGTAAAAATGGCAAAATAATTAAAATTTTATAAACTTAAATGGATGATTTATTGATGAAAGGAGTTTCAGCAAACATCACAGGGGAGGACA
>VZTB01000653.1:533283-608286 GCA_013397245.1 Thryothorus ludovicianus
CAGACAGATCAGGCCAGTGGGTCCCAGTGAGGCTCAGTTACTCCTGGGTGCAAGAGCTGACAGAAATCATCACCTGCCACTGAGCCAACAGAAGCTGCTTCCATCTTTTAACTGGTGCAGTGACACTGGTAAAAAACTGGTCATCAACCAGCAGCCACCTGAAATTGGACTCTCTTTGCATTTAAAGAAAGGGAAAAAAAAAAAACAAACATGAAAATCCCCAAACTTCTAACTGAGGTTATGTCTGAGAATTAAGGGATTTACTTCGGCCAACAGGGGTGATCTGAACCCAGGGTACTTTGAGACATTCCAAGGCTCTTCCACATTTATCTTTAAAAATTGCCTGGAATTTGCACTGAAACAGAAGAAAAGTTGTAGTGAAGTGCTGACAGACCTAGTCTGAAGAAACAGCCCAGAGAAATTATAGTCTGAAATCAGTAAACTGATAAATAAACCTATACCAGAGCAGACTACAGGAAAATGGAAGAATTATCATGTGTCAGATCACATTCTTTCTGAAAGGAAGAGCAAACAAAAGAGTGAAATAGAAGAGATGAGTTCATTAGGCAGCAAGGGTTGTGTCCAGACTAAAGATAACCTAAAGACAGTCCTAATATGTGAAGGAAAAGATGATGACAGTGAAGCCTGAAGAAAACTCAAGCCAACAAGTGAAGAAGTAAATAGAAAGTAAAATCAGATTTCACCACATTCAGGAAAGGATAATCAAGAAAACGTGCACATTCACATCACAGAATTCAGACAAAACTATTTTGCACAAAGCAGCAAGTGAAATCAAACATCTAGTGATAAAGTAGGAAGCAACAAGTTACCCTATGACTGGAGAATTGCAAATATTTAAGGGAGAAACACTGGAGAAGCTGTAGTCCAGCCAGGGTGCATGGTTTTATTAAAAAAAGTGTATATAAACATCTATATATAAAAAATCAATTTTTAATTACAAGAACACCAGGATCTTCTTTTTTGTTTTTTCTAAACTAAAGAGAAGAACAGTCTTAGAATCAATGTATTTCAGCAGAGATGGGAAAACAGAGTTCCTTTACAAGAAGCATTAAGATCTTTGCATTCAATTCTGGCCCCTTCTGCTTGCCAAACACAAATTTAATCTGGAGCAGGCAAAGGGTAACAAGAACAAGAGGGACAGAAAACATCTATACCCCTCAGAAGCAACCTATTACAAATTTAGAAATTAGAAAAATTTACAAATTAGAAAAATTTAAGTCAAGAATGTAGGGACAATGACTGGCCATAAGAAATTCAGGCAAGAAAACAGCACATCTTTTACCATGCATGGAATAAATATATTCCCAAACTGGCTAAGAAAAGCAACCCTTCAGCTTTTAGGAGAGGAATAAATTTATGGGCAATATCATGCAGTTTTTGTAATAACCACTGTGTAAAGCCTATTATTATGTTTCAATTGTTGAAAAAGAAATTATGAATGTTTCAAATGTTAAAAAGGAAAAAAAAAACTATAAACGTTTCCAGCTCTTCAGTGAGTTTAGATTCACACAGGCTTGCCCAGCAGGACTGTGGAGCACAGCAAACACAAATCCTGGGGGTACAGGGTATCCAGAGCTGCTTGACAGCATCCCAGCCCCTGCACAGGCTGTGAGAGGCTTCCTTGGAGGGAAGGTGGGCTGCAGGCAGAGCTGCTCCCACTGTGACCCCAGAGGCTGCAGCTCCACTGTAAAATAAGACATGCAGCCAAAGCCTTGGCAGGTCTCTTCAAGCTCTGAAGCAGAGGATATTGCACAGTGTCAGAGACAGGATAACAGATCAGAGATGGACCCCTAGGGAAATTTCCTTGCCTTTAAAAGGAAGAGGTTCAAACAAACATTTTTCAGATTCCAATCTCCTCCTGTGAAATCCTAGAGCTAAAGAAATCACTCGGAGTTTTGCCACAGACTTCAGGGGAGTGAGGATTTCACCCCTACTGATTTGAAAGCAAGTCCTCAGTGCAACTGGATTACAAACACAAACCCTTGTTATGTCACACCCTGGGCAGACATTTTCCTTCAAGAACTGATAACAATGTGTATTTTTATGCTGAAAAAATATTTAACAGATTAAACTTTTCTTACAGGAATAAATGCATGGAAGTTTATTTTTAAAGAACAAAATGATATGTGAGCCATAATTTAGTGAATGAATCTTCAAAGAACCCTGTGCTTTGCATACAGATCATGTATACAATATCCCTGATGTTACTGTTATCAGCTCTTGAACAAAAGTTTAAATGTTTGTTTCAACATCTTTCATTTTGAATTTTGCATAAACCAGGCCTGTGCTTTGCCTCAATTTTACAACTCTCTCCTGGGAGCTTCATAATGTCTGAGTCTGGATTCCTTTTTCCCTTCAGATGAGAAAGGAACGATTGTCCTGGTGTAGGAATGAACTTCATCTCTCCTGGATATTGTCCAACAACACTGCCAGCACACATGCCGTGGTGATGTATTAGACACAGGCTCTACTGCCTGCCCCTCTTCTCAAGCCCTTCCCAAAATAAAGCACAACTACATTTCAACTATCAACCTCAACATTTAAATACAAAGAACTCCACACAGTGCTTTCAGCTTTGATTTGTTTAAGGAAAGCACTCCACAAATCCCTTAATTCTTTAACAAATGAATAAAAACTGTAGGGGAGAGAAGTTAACTAACCAGTTTTAACTTATTCTTCTGAATGACTTCTTTGTTATCCTTTTGATACAGCTCCATTTTCTTTTTGGTGTTCTCCAAGTCCACATTGTTGGTCAAGTTAAATACTGCATAAATATCATAAAGACAGAAAGCAAAAGCATTAGGTCAGCATGCATGACTATGACAAAGAAACACTATTCTTATGCTCTCTATCCCTTCTAGCCAAATATAAACATTGCAGTAACAGAACTTATTTAAACATGCCTTATAAAGACAGAGACAATCTGCTAAGTCACTGCACTTCAACAAAAGCCAGCAGAGTTCTTGTGGGTTTACACATCTGTAGGAGATTAAAAATTGAATCTTGCATCTCATTTTGTGACACTGGTAATGATACACATGAACAATCGTCACACTATTCATAAAACATTGACCTTTTCAAGTAGCAGTTATAGCTAAGAACACAGTGATTCCTGTAAAATTAAATTAGACCAAACACAGGCATATGGGGACAAACTAAGAAATTAAGTCACTCCATGTCACTGATATCTAATGCCCAAAGACTACAGTGACTGAATTCTCAGGTACACAAAAAGAATTCACACTGCTTGATAACTTAAAGGCACCAAGGTACAACTACCTTTATTATCAGGAATCTACAGATGCTTGCAGATAATAGGTCAGCTGACATTCTTTTGATGTCTCTCAATGGTGACAGACTATATCTCATGTAATTATGAGCAAGCAGGGTCGGCCAGCAAGCTCCACAGTTTAGCACAACATTCCCAATTATCTACACATGGCACAGACGGTATCTCAAGAAATCGAACAGTTTCTATAATCAACAGCTTGAAAGATGTAGATGGTTTGGATGATTTGTAATTTGAGACAATGCCTGAGCCCTTCACCCCTAGGTCACAGTTCACTTGTGGGTCAAGTGAATTCCAGCTGAGGGCCGTTATCACTGGAAGTCGCTGGGTGATCCCCATCCAGAGTGGATGCTGGGCTCATGCCCATGGCCTTAAAGCTACTGAACAGTGCCAGCACACAGCACTCAAAGCCTCCAAGAGCTCCGTCACGTGGCTACAAGAGCAGCAGAGAAATTTGTGCTGCCATTGATAAATCCCTCACAAGAAAGAACCGCGCGGTGACCGAGCTGCGTCAGACCCCGCGGAAGGGAAGGAGGTGCTTGTGGAAACACCAGCTCAGGATTTGGGAGGTTTGGATCAGTTCTCTCTTCCCAGGCTTTTAGGCAAGCAGGGCCAAGCTAACCCTAGGCACAGGCACCAGTGCCAAGTCATTTGTACCAGGGAAGCTGCTGGAGAGGAACAGAAGGAAGCAGCAGGAAATGTTGTTACCCATTAACACACATCTCAGTTTGGGGGAGATCACATCCCTTCTTCCATCCTCTCTACAGGTGGCACAGCAGAAATGAGCACTTAGGAGGGTTCTAGCAAACCAAACCAAGAGCAGCCCAGCCTGGCAAATCAGGTGAGAGCAGTGAAGGAAACATCAAGAAATCAATGCCAAGAGCAAATGGAGATGAGAAACAGGAAGGTCCAAAATGGGAGAGCTGTGGGATGCAGCTCAGCTCTACAAGCCCAACTCCCTTCTGCCAAGAGAGGCATTCCTGCTGTTATGCCCTTCTCCCCAAGCACAGGCCTCACTCTTTCCCCAGCTCTGATTCCAGAACTCCTTTGGATGCTCTGCAGTGCCAACAGAAATCCTCCAGTAACCTGAACTGGCTCAACACAGGGGTCAAGTAAATAAAAGGGTACAGATGGGAATAGAAATACTCTTTCCAGGAGTACCAAACCACATCATCTTACTCTTATTAAAAATACTCAAATTTCCTCAAATTGCAACAAAAAAGGCCTCAGCAAGATACAGTTCAAAAATTTCTTAACCTTAAAAAAAAAAAAAGCCATATTTATTTTTACCCTTTTCCAAATAATAAGCAGCATCAAGAGAAGTGACATTTCAATTCAGTCTGGCTCCTGAATCAGCTGAACTCTCCCAGCCCCACCCCAGCATCCTCAGTTCAGAGAGAAGATCTAAGATGCCCGAGTTTGTGCTTTTAGAATTCCACAATCAACACCTGAGCTGAATTTTCAAACTTTGCTGCTATTCCTGAGCAGACCACTGAGCTTCTGCACTGGAGGTCTCCCACTGTCAAGAACCAGGAGAAGGGGAATAAAGGCTCCTTTCTCCTTCACACCACCTGCTGTACCTCCACACTGTGGCTTCAGGAGAACTTCTCCCTGTGGTCTTGATGCCATCCCAGCTGGAACCTCTGGGAACTGCCATAACCCAAACCCATAAGTCAAAATTCAGCCCCTTGGTTTTTGGAGGCAAACAACCCATCCCAAATATTTTGGGGTTTTTTCCTCCTACTTCATATTGTGACAAACACACACTTTTTGGTTGTAGCAACCTCTCCTTAGTAAAACATTATTTCAGTCAATCTTTTGTATTTTAATTATGACCTGACAGCCAAATTTCCAGCCAACACTTGCTCACTGACAAGAAGTTTTAATATTTGTGTATTAGGGCAGAGAAGAAGTGTCATGTGAAAATGCTGGCACACAACCAGCCCGGGGCTCTGCAGTGACAGCAGCTGCATGGGAATGTCAGCACTTCCTACAGCTTAAATCCACACAGCAGCTCTCTAAACTCTTCAATGACGACACAAGAAAGAAATAGCATATGAGCCATGCTGTGCTAGCAGGATGCCCAGATGCCACCTTCAGGTGCAGGAGGAGATGCCAAATTGCCTTCAGGCTCCTGAACATCATGAATATTTCTCTAAAAATAAATCCAGCAATAAGCTGATGATCTCTGTTTTGCAATTATTGCTGCTTGAAACCTTCAGGGTTTGGTTTTTTGCTTCTTTCTCACTTATAGGTTCAACTGGTGACAATTTGGTCTGTAAAACAAGAAGCTTAAGATTTAAAACTCATACTGGGGAAAAGCAGGCATGTTTTAAACCCATGCAGAAGCCTGCCTTCATTGAGAACTGCTTACAAAAATGGGTGTATTTTGGTACTTCATACGGAGTAACATTTTCATCTAAAAAATCTATTTCTGCATCAACGTTTGGGAATTTTCAGCAGCCACCTGCACAGTCACCCTAAAAGCCCCCTGCTCTGCTCATGGTGAGTGTGTTTATCCCCCCCTTGCTTTCCTGCTCTGGCTGGAACCAAACCACAGCTACAACCCTCTCAGCAGTCAGATCTGCTCCCACCACGCTGACTCTGCCCATCTTACTCTGCTTTGTCACTCAAGGATATTGCAGGGCACCAGCAATCTGAGATTCAAACTCCCAGCACCCTCAGAGGCCAGGGCAAATCTGTCCCAGAGAATATTGATATATTGCCATTGATGAGGGACACAGTCAGTCCTGGGGCTCAGCATCTGCTCCTCCACACTGACTTGTCCACATTTCAAGAGTGGAAACACTTAAGACATTTTGTTGCAACACTGAAACCAGTGGAAAAAAGTGTAAAAAAAAAAAAAAATAAAACAGTAAAAAGTGCAACAGTGTAGCCTGGATCTGTCTACACCAACCTCAGGGGCAACAGCTGCCCTTTAGTGGATGAAAAAAGCATCTTCCCTCCTGCAATAAACACTGACCAGCAAAACAAGCTGCCCTTTGACACTGCATGGTTACCATGGCCAGCCAGCAGCCAAAACATCTTTCAACAAATTTTCTAATAAATTTTTCATGAGTTTCAAACGTCTTTTCATCAATATTTATAGAATACAAATTCTTGCCATTGTAGCTGCACAATACAGCTGACAAGTCTCCTTTGCAAGGGGCACTAGGGCACAAAAAATAATTAAGATATTATTTCCCTCTCTTGTCCCTTGTCCCCTCCACAAGTTACTTGGCATTTAAAACCCAACAATTATAAGACCAAAGAACATAGTTGCTAATACTCAACATACTAACTTTTAACATATTTTGGACTATGAAACACTTCTTTTATTTATCCTGCTTTGAGTTTTGACAAATTTATTTTAAATATACCCCTCAACTTAAAAAAAAAAACACACAACAAAAAAAGTTATAGAACTAGAAAGAGTTAAAAATCCCAACTCATAAGCTACACCTACCCTGAAAAAATATTGGTGTAGATCTGAATATGAGTGGCAAAGCAGATGGCTGGTTTGAAAAGGTTTCAAAGAGAAGACAGACTTATTTTTGTCCATGTTGAAATATAGCATAAGCCGATATAAGAGGCCTGAAGCCCTTCAGGGAAAAGAAACAGAAGCTGTTTTGTATGCAACAATTATTTATCTACTTATCCATCTCACATTGGTTGGTTTATAAAATGACTTGCCTTGAGACATCTGTTAACTATAACAGGAAGACTATTGTGTTTTTGTGAAACATTTCTTTCTATTTAGGTGAAACTCCCAACTTCTGAAATTCAGCCTCTACAGGGAGACTTTCTCTGTTTTTCAAAAGAGCAACGTTCATTATACAATTCTACCACAAATGGAAAAATATTTTCCTAGTTATGAAAAAAGAAAATGAAACAAAAATTTTAATTAAATGGCACAAGCAATATGAATGAATACCACTGCACTGCAGGACTAAGTCCCTCAAAATCTCCCTGTTTTTGACTAAGACTAAAAATCATTAGCATTAGTTTGTGATAAACAATAGTCCCCTCATCCTGCTATAAACATCTAAATTATCATCTTCATAAAACCCCAGACTGGGAATGGCAGAGAGGAGAGGGAGACACAACCTCATCCTCAGTCTGCCTGGGATGTCCCAGGCCACTGTGGCACCTTCCCTTGGTGCCTTCCATGCCTGATCCCTGTGCTTTTAAAAGGGGTAGGAATGGGGTGAGAGGGGAAAGGATGGATAAGAATTTAACAGGTCCCTTCCAAACAACATTTCTGTGATTACAATAAAATAATTATCAGAAACAAAAGAAAATCCATTGTTAAGCCAGAAAAGTCTAGTTAGATATCAAAAATTATTTCTATTTATCCTCAGTGGTCTTTTATTGAGTCAATAACTTTTCCAGAAAAGCAAGGATGGATGACTGAAATCACCCAGCCCCAACACTGACCATTTTGGCTGGAACAAGGTGAAATCTTGGTTCACCTGAGATGACTGAAACAGATCTTTGATAAAACTGTCAAATTTCCAGCTGGGTTATTGCCTGTGTCAGGACCAGCACCATCCTCGAGAACACACACACACAGAGGAGGAAAAAACCAAACCACAAAACAATAAACAGCACAACCCACAAGTGATCAGAGATAGCAAAACCCTTTCTACCCAAGGATCACTTGTCAGATAAATGTTCTGAGTGAGGCAGGTCAGAGGCAGTGGGTACTGCACGAAGTCCTGGAGGATGTGGCAGATACAGGAACACACAAACAGCAGCAGCCTCCTTGGAAGGGGAATGCAGGGAAGTGTTTAAAAGGCAGCAATTCTCGATAACAATTGTGCTGCGGGAATGCCTGGGGGCCTCATGCAGCTACCAGGAGGAGGAGGAGGGTCCTGCTCCGGAGAGCTTCCACACAGGGCTTGGAAAAACGGCTGGAGAGAGACTCCGGGGAAGAAGAAATACTTGGGGGAAGAAGAAAAATTTGTAGCAAGAGCAAATGAAATTCACACTGTGTCCAAAACCTGTAGCAACACTCAAAGGTTCAACCCTGTCCCTCTCATCACAGGGGCACAGACCTGACTCACTCAGATACATCCACACCTTCCCCAAAGGCAGGTTTTAACCCTTTCACTTCGTTTTTATTCCTACTGCTAATGACAACAAACTGTGTTTACAATGTTCTCAAATTGTCCAACCGATTTTTCTTCTGGGGAAAACTTGCTTTAAAATGTGGTTTTTATTTAAAGCCTTGTTTAACACATTTTAGCCCAAAGCATTATTCAGTGGCTACACTTTAAACCACTTCAAAAACCTGTTTTTTATAATAGAAATCTTAAAAGGTGATTGCCCTAATGTTTGTTTGACCTTCCCACACACACATACTGCTGCTGCACCATCCAACTCTTCTACTTCAATAGAAAAGGTCTGGAACTATAAAATAGTTGATATGAAGGGGAAAATGTGTTTCAAGTGAGGTCAGCAATTACTGTGTCTCATTCTATTGCTAGTTTTGGAGCTGACCTACCTGGAATATTTGGAAAACCTATCAGAAACAGGGTCATGTGAAATACACCTACACAGGATGTTTACATTTTGTCTGTGCTAAGCAACTTATTTCATTTAAGCCCCTACAACAGCTCTAGAAACAAAACCTTCCAGCAAAGAGGAAAAAATAAAAAGGTAAAGCTGCACTTTGACCCTCACAGAAAAACTGCAAGTTTGGGGCATGGGGAGAGAGGGGAAATCCAGTTCCTGGCTCCCTACATTCCCAACCACCACCAGCTACTGCCAGCCTGCTGACTGTTGGCTCCACAGGACAAAGCTGCCCTGCACATCCTTTCTTTTCCATCTTGCAGCTCAGTTTTCCACATGAGCAAGCAAGCAGGGAATTCAGAGGCACACAAAAATGAAGTAACTCCTCTCAGCAGTAAAGTGTGAAATTATCATACAGAGTCAATGACTTTTAACACATTCTTCTGTCACACCCTGGAAAATGTCACACAACTGCCAGGTGGGAAATTCCACCCAGGAGCACAGCAGGGATGGGCATAGGGACAAATGTGCAACAGGCTTTGTCTCCAGGGAGAGAGAACTTGCCTGAAGTGGTGTTATTGAATCTAACCTGTCCTCTGGGATCTGCCTGGAGTTGGGAAATCATAAATGAACCCAATGGCAATGAAAATTAGGAATTCTCTGACTGCACCTTTTCTTTCCTCCCATCATCCTGGCTGCTCCATGAACGAACTAGGATGCAGTTTGACTTCCAATTCCTTTTAATATTTTAGGTGTTCCTCTCAGGTAACTAACTCCAATTCCTAAAATCTCTATCAAGCTTCTTCACTATGCATTTGCAGAATTACTGGCCAGTTCACTTTTTTTCATAAGGTTACCAAGACCAGCCAGGTTTCTGCTGCTTCTAAAACCAAGTTCCCAGTACAGGATTTGGAACCATCTGCAATGTAACCACCTAATCCCAAGAGCTGTAAGATCATAATAATATCCTGCACAAATTCATGAGGTTCAGACAATTTCAGGCAAAACTTCAACTCCCTTGTTACAGATGTTGAAAAGCCTTGCAACAGCAGCTAAGTGGGAAATTGTATTTAATGATACACGAAAAAAAAGCAGATTTGCTTCCCATGAGCACACAGATTCTTCCAGGATCCTCTGGCCATTCTTTCTATTCATTCCCTCCTTCCTCCATACCATTCCAAAAAATATACAAAACAAAGCTACACCCACATCATCTCCTCCAGATATTTGGACCCATGTGAGTGTGACTGGTGTTTCCCAGCCACACAATTTGGCTTCCCAGCCTCAGCCTCCTGATGCCAACAAAAACATGATACATTGCTCACAGCAGTAAGTGTGTTGGATACATTTGTACAAAACACCACAGTGCAAAAAAGAGCAAAGACTCCTTTGAGAAAAGTGTCATCTCCATGGTTTCCTTCAAATCACATTCACTGCTCCTTCTGCATGCTCTAAGTCACCTCTTCTTCCTCCAGGTCAAAAAAAAGAAAAGCCTCAGAAGCTCATAAAAACCAAGAACAAGCCATTTAGGAGTCACTCCTTTGAACACATCCTTGTTTTTCTAAGCAAAACCCATCACTCCACCATAAATCACAAGTCACCCTAACTAAGAAGAAAATAAACTCTGTTGATAACATTGTCCCTTCCCCAAAGGGCAAAGTTCTGCTTCAGCTAATCCAAAGAGAAAGAAACCAACGTCTGTTCCTAAACCTTCTCCTTCTGTACAGCAACATAAAATGCTACCACAATGGTATGTAAGGTCATCAGCTTCAAAGCAGCTTCAACTACTGTACTTGCAGAAGCAAAAATGATGAAAGACACCATATGGCTTCTGTCATGGTAGATAAAGCTAATGGAGGCATATAATGAAAATTTCAATTTCTCCTCTCTTTGTTTAATCTTTGCCAGTGCAGCATTGACAGTCCCCTGCAAGCCTTTCTTTTCCAGCTTGTTTCCTCTTTGGATTGTGTTTTTTTTCTCTGGCAGATAAAATGTTTTACTTAACAATGTCCAACAGTTCAGCAAATACGATTAAAATCCAGAAAAAAAGTAATTAGATAAAAATCTGATACTATGATAAATCATATTACAGAAACTGAACTTAGACATTCTCATAGGCAGCTGAGTCAGAAGATAAAAGCCTGTGGTCTCATAAGCACAACATATCAAAAAGGCAAGCATTAAGACTTACCAATTTCTTCTATTTCTTCCAAGAAATCATTATATTCATCTAGAGTGGGAAAGTCTTCCTCTCTTTTGTTGTATCTTCGAGAGAAGAGAAAAATATTTATAAAACGCAGAAAGATGTAATTTCCATTTAACAAGGCTGTTGCTGCAAGCTGATTAAGCATTGATCTAGTTTTATCTACTGTGTGTTTTGTGACCCCCAAACTGACCAGAATCTTTAATGGGAGACAGAAGTGCCTGATCCAAAGGAAAGGAGGCAGCCTGGAAGAATTCAGTGCTATCTCTGCCTATTGTTTGCCAATTCCTTTTCCAGGGTTACAGGTAAACAGGAGCACAGAGGCCAAGATAAACTCCCAGCCAGCCTCTCAACAAAGGCAGAGGCAACAGTAACACCCACAGAAAAAAAAAAATCTTTTCTAGAACCATCAGGAAAGGGACTTTGGCTTTGTGCCAACAACAGAAAGCATGCCAGCAGCAAACCCAAAATGCTACATAATTCTCTCATTTCATATCAATAGACCATTCCAGCACTCATATTCACCTCTTCAGAGCTGGAGAAAGCAAAAAGGTGAAGGGACAGGACAGATTTTGAAAGTCAAGACATGCAGACTTTCCTCAAAAGAAAATGTAAAGCTGAGATTCTACCTGATCTGTGGACACCCAGGAATATAAAAATCTCAAGAACTGAGCCCATATTCCAATTTGAGGGTATTTCTTCTGCCTCTGAAAAACTAATCTGGTAAATCCAAGTGGGCCAAGCATTTTCTAACATCTTCCCTTCTAACTAAGCTTTATTCTATGCTCAGTGAACCCTGTTGACTTACTTCAGTTTGACTTCTGTGACTTCAATAGACTTCAAAATCCAACATCAAAATTATTACTGCTTTCCACATCAGCATCTTTGTATTCAGTGGCACAGTTTCCCCACATCTCAGCAACATCATATGATTCATTTACTATTGTACCAAGTTTTAGATCAAGGCTGACAAGCTTCTAATTTACCTGTAAGTTCACTTAGGCACACACAACTCTCTCTGGGTTGTTACATTTATCAGATTTTCTTCTATCAAAACACCAACTGGCTCACTTATTTTCCTTAGAAAATGCAGCTTACTGGCCACAAGGAGCAAGATGCAATTTTAAACCTCATTTATCTCAATTTCAAGAGCTTTCAAATCTGCATGACAGACTGGTAACACCAGGCTTCTAAGGAACCATTTCCACTAACAATTGCTGTGTGAAACAGAAAACAATGTGAACTCTCTTTTGCCCATTTTGATTTTGAAGGGAACTGGCCTTCAACTCTCAGAACAGGTCCCCAGGGAACAAAACAATCAAGGTCCTGTTCCTTGCTCTACTGCCATGTTCACCCTCTCAGTATCTAATCATCTCCATTTTGGAGCCAAGTCTTTGCCAAAGAAGGCCACATGGAAACATCCAACATTTTCTAATGCTAAGCAGGAATCCCTCAAGGCTAAACTGAGAATTCAGCTCTCAATTGTTGCACAAAATCAGATTCTCTGAAATCCCTCTGTGATAAATGGAGTCAAGTTTTATGGCTTGCCACTTAGAAAAATCTCCTCTACTACTCAATAAATTTTTCAGAATTTTTGATCTATTAAATACATCCACTTTCTGTTCTTTTCAATGGTGACACTCACATTTTCAGCACTTTCTTCCGGATTTCCACTTCCTTGTCGACAGCAGGATCCTCAAAGAGCTGTACCCTGAAGTTGCTCTTCCTCAGGGGGGTGTCACACTCGTGGCAGTTCCCAGCCCCTCTCACAAACAGCAGCTCCACACAGCTCTCACATCTGGGGGAGAAAGGAAGGCACACAGATGGTAAACAGGAGCTGAAGCACAGGAGTGCCCCCCTTTTTTGCTGTTTGCACAGCACATCTCCCCAGGATTTCACTCTTTCAGGGACAGGAGGCAGCACAAACACATGGATTCCCTCTGCCCAAACAGCTCCAGCCCTTTGCTGGGACCAAACTTTAATCCAAAGAAAATGATGGGGTCTGTACCAAGGGGAAGCTGGTTTATTGCCCCCAGCAAACCCATTTCACATGGACCACACTGCAATATCTTTATTTACTCTAAACACCACCTCACTGCACAAAAAACCCGTTTATTTTCTTGGTGCTGCAGTGCAAGGAGAATTCAGTCCAAGCATGGATACAAATCTTGCCTGCAGACTTTCAAGCATCTGCCAGTCCCATCAAAGAGGAACTGCTACAACAAACCTGAGCTAAACTCCAGCAAAGCTAAAAGAATCAAAACCATTTGAGTCAGCAACTAGCTTTATGCAGCTCTCCTGTGCTTTCTGGTAATATTTCTTAAATTGCATATAAAATAAACTTTACACAGAGGCTGCACAGAAATAAACCAAAAATACCTTTCTGTTTTTCTTTTGACCTAATGAGGACTTTAGATTTTAAAAAGATACTTGCTGACCAGTCAGCTGGCATTAAAGAAAGGAAGAACACGTAACAAGAGAGCGATTTTAAGAAAAAAAATAATAAATAGTAGTAATAAAGTGCAAATTTCTAGCAGAGGACAACACCTGCTGCAGTCATTTCCTACTGCCGGGGAGGCAAAGGGGAGCCTATTTATAGCTTTGCTATATTGAAGCCAAAGCAGTTGTACATTAAGGGCTAAGCCATGTTCTACCTTCACAAACCCAGCACAAAAGCTAAACAAGTTAAGAGAAACAGCACTGACATGGTTGAGAAAGATCTTAAACTAAACTTTCACACTATTGACCTATCCCCTACTAAACTGGTTCCAGTCCTTACAGAGGCAGAGATGAGGAGAGCCAACCAGTTCTACCCAGCTTCTGTTTTCAAGATTAGAAAGTGCAAAACAAACACAATTGTATCTCACAATTTATTTAAAAAAAAAAAAAGGATTTTTTTGGTTGCTGTTAACACATGGAGAACTACAGCTTCAGCCAGCATCTTGCACAGCAGTTGCCAACATTAAAGAGCAAACCTTGAATTTACTTGGGCATTTTCCTGCTCTAGAATTCCTTTAGTTAGAAAACAAAGTGAATTTATAAATACAAATTACCTGGGTAGGGAAAGATCAAACTTCATTAATATACTAAGCCTGAAATTTACAAGTTGCTGGAACATGGATCCAATAAAATAAAGAGAAATTAATATAATGTACATAATAAAAGCAGTTCATGTTCCCACTACAGGGGGAGCAATAGTGAATGCAAGAGAGCAGGCAAGGCAGGGAAAGGGTTTTGTCCTTCCTCCCCAGGAGTCTGACACAAGGACAGCTTCACTGCCTCCTTCACCCTGGCAGCTCCTGCTGTTTGTGTCTCTCCCAACACGGCAGCAAAAGCACAGAAAAGTCCCTGCTCCTTCCTAAGTCACAGACTGGGGAGTGCAAAGCCACAGGACTCAGCAGGTGGATCCAGGTGCAGGTGTTTGTATTGTTTTTTTTTTATCACAGCACTGCCTAAGGACCAACAGAACAGGGGCTCCATGTGCAGGGCATTGTTCACAGACAGTAGCACCTGAAACTACTTCACTCCCCCCTTCCCTCAATCAAAGACATTTCAAGTTTGCACAGGACTTGACTATGGGAAAAAAAAAAAATCCCTCCTTGGAAAAGCACTTCATCCAAGTGCTTCAATGCCTTCCCCAACTGAAAGCACTGTTTCTAGGGCTGCAAAATAGCTTTCCATACATGAAAAGATGAGTCAACACCTCACTATGGGAATCCCACATCAGGTGATCGCATTCTCACTCGCTCATGCACATCCACCCTTATATTTATTTGGAGATAATTCCTTCTGAATTCAAGGGGGCTCTATGGGACAAGTCAAGGGCAGAGCTGGATTCTGTCCATATCCTGCCTCCTCTCCCATCTCCGGGCAGATTTAACACACACAGATCCCAAGTTTCCTTCCGAGCAGATCTGTCAGCCTTGCCCCCACCAATGGCCATGTTGGGTCACATTTCCATCTGATTCTGGAAGGAAAAAGGGAAAAAAGCCATTTCCCCAACCCTGCTCCAAGGAATTCCTTTTGGTTTCACCGCAAACTGCTCATGTCAGAGCATGTGTCATCACCAGGAAGGCAGATTGTTACAAAGGTGGCTTTAATTAATTCCTTCACATCTTGAAATAATGATTTCAAAACATGACTTGAAAAAAAAAATTACCTTGCACTGTAAAATTGTAAAATACATTATGTTTTCATATGGATTATTTAGTTAGCAAGTTATTAAAGATATGTAGCAATTTCTGTGACTTCTCCAAAGGTACTCAGCTCATTCAGTAGCACAGAGGGACACTCCAACACCAATGGTATCAGCTGGTATTAGAGAGCTTCTCATGGCACACACAGCACATCATTTCAGGAGATCCTTCCATTTCTTTCCAAATCCAGCTCCTCCTCACTGGCCTCACTGTAAGGCCAGCTGACTGTGGAAGCAGGACATCATTCTGTACATCTTTCACTGGCCAACACATCATGTGTGGCTTTCCCCAAATGAGCAAAGCACCTGTTAAACTCACCTTCAAATCAGGGCCAAAACAGATGGCCCTGTGTTTTCTTAAATTAGGAGCCTTAAACAAGCAATTTTTCATTTGCATGTGGATTATGTATGTAGATATGCTACATATATAAACTAATGATGAAAAATGTTCATATTTTTAAAAAATCACATCCATTCATTTGTTCAATACCGAGTTTGTCTGAAGATAACAGCTTCCCATGAGATCTAAACAAACAGGGTGTGATGTCACTTCACACCAAGGTTGCACAGCCTCTGCAATCTGTATTCCACTTCACAGGCTCACTAAAACATTTCATTTCCTTTTGGATTTGAGTTTGTATCTTGATGAAGATATCAAAAGAAAATGCTTAAGGACTTACACGTGGACATACAACAGGGAGCACTATCAGTAATGCCAACCAGGAACAATAACATTTCCTGGTCCTTGACACCAATTAACATTAGAATGCTCATTTTCATTTCTTGGACTGTGGTTTTATCTGTTGTTCTTCTCTTTCATCCCCATGAAATGTTAAACAAAAGGCCCAGTCTCTGAGCAGTCTAGAACACCACATTTTTGGGGGAAGCAAACAATAAAACATCTACATGGGTTTGGCACCATCAATGCATAAACAGCACTACAGGCCCTCATATTCAAGGACTTCAGAATTGTACTAAAAATGCTTTTGGTACATTGCAGAGAACAAGCAGAGGTTCCTCCCCAGAAAGCTGTTAAGATATTTATCAACTAAATTACACTTACTGGGAACTAAGTGTTTGTTTTGGACAGAGTGTCTTCAAAGGTTACAAGGTTTGTGCCCAATCCTGCATTCCTCACACATGCACACACTCACTTCACGCAGGGATGATGGCAGATAAGGAATCAACCCTCTGGGACACTGAGGGATGAAAATGGCTCACAACATCAGCACAGCTCGATGGTGCTGCTCACTTTTTTAGCTTGGCTGGCAAGGCGGCAAACAAAACAGATTAAAGGAACAGCTATTTTCACAAGTAGGAACACAAGATATTCTCTCAAAATTTTAGATTCTGCTGAGCATTACAAAAATTTGCAGGACTTTAGATATGCAGCCATTAATCATTTCAGTAAAAAAAAAATCTTTATGGCTTTTGCTGTTGACTAGGAGTATTACAGAATGAGTTACTACCCTTCCTACAAAGCCTGTTTTTAGTAGATACACTCATTAAAACAGTATCAAATACTCAGAATTTCTAAGCCCCTCTTTCTTCAGCTTTTATAACCAAGAAGTTTCTGTTATTTAAAGTAACAGAACAAATGATCCTCTCTACTATAGAAGAAACAGTTCTGATTAAAAACTAACAATACAGTCTTCGATACATAGCCAAGACCTGAACCACAAACAAGAGGAGTGGAAAGAATCAGCAAAAATTATGTGTTTTCACTTGTTCCTCAATTTCAGTGTCCGAGGGAAATTTACTCACAGAAGTGGAATGCCTTGATTTATGGGGAAGGAATATTAAAAAAACAGAAAACACACAGATGAGAAAGCTTACAGAATGACATCTAGTTTTTTAAATCAAAGATGCTTCTAGAAACATTCCTGGGCTTCTTGCTCAGCTTGGATTAGACAAATTGATATTCTCAAGCAGTGATTCTTGAACTGAGACAAGAACAGCCCAATTTGGGGGGGAGCAGCTGTCAAACCTGTTTATTTCACAACCTTCAGTACATTTAACAAGTCACTGTGGTTTTTGCTGCATAGCCAAGAGCTCGTCAATGATTTGCAGTTGGCCAGTGCAGCTTCATTTTCCAGGCTGATGGACTCAGACACAGCCTAGAAGGTAACTTCTTCCTGGAGCCTGCAGCAACCATGACCTCTGTGATCCAAAAGAGTCAAAAGAACCCAGCTAAATCCATTTTTTTCCCGTGTTACAGGATAGGGACCAAAAGCAGAGGAAAGAGAAGCGTGACTCCAGTGACATCCAGCACTTCTGAGTGCCTCGGAATAAAGGAGCTTAAGACATCAGTAGGGAGTTAGGGATAAAAATCAGCCTTTTCACACCTCAGCTTCAGGAATCCATAAAGCCTTATTCCAGCACTGCCTATGTTTTTTGGGCCATCTCTTCCCTGACTGCCAAATACAAGAGGGAGCTGGGAGAAGGTGATACCAATTTCTCTCATTCCTGTCCAGATTCTGTTTTGCTGTCCTGTCCTTGTGCCACAACTCTTTGAGAATGCCCTCAAACCCTTATTTGGACAAAAAAACCCACACCAGTAAATAAACAGGTCTCACAGGCAGCCCAGGAGCCATGCAGAGACTACAGCTCATGGCAACAGGGGCAGGAACCACAACTCTTTTAGATTCAGATGAGAGGTGCTCAATTCAGACCAGAATTTTGGAGTTTTAAACGCTGTTGATAAGCTACCTGCAGTTCTCTGCAGCTCCCTTCTCTTCAGCCGAGCCAACACACAGTGACACAAAATCCCAGAGATTGCTTCACTAACATTTCATTTTTTCTCAAAAGTACCCAGGACTCCAGAGAGCTGATCCAAGCCCCCTCCTTTAAGCAACAAAGTAAAAGAGACTCCAGTGCTTTGCCTATATCTGTGTTATGTCAATTCTCAGTGGCATCTGCCAAGCTGCTGAGAACACAATCCTCCTTCTAGACTATTTATATCTTTTGGGAAAAGGATGCATGCACACCACTTCTGTTTCATTTGTGTTTTGTCAGAAAAGTTCTGCTCCGTATTGCAGAAAAGAGGAGGTTAAATGAGCCCAGAGTCTCAAAAATTTAGGAGACATTGAGGCACAGTTAACCTCATTTTCCAAACTCCCATGTACATACTCTGCTGGACAGACCAGTTCATCTCAGCTGCACCAGAAATAAAGCAGACCAGGTAGTGGTTGAACAAAAGCCTTGACTGACTGGCATTTCAAAAGAAAAAAAAAAAAGAAGAAAAAAAAGAAGAAAAAAAAGACATACTGAGCCACATAATAATAAACAAACGTTTCCACCACCCATTGTGTTTCAACATCTCTACTAGAAAACCATTTCAAGGGGTTTGGACCTGACAAGAGCATTTGCAGCAAGCTAAAACTTAAATCACTTTTATCCAGTACAGATAAGCCTTTCTTTTTTCCCTAGGGAAAAAAAAAATAGAGCAGTTTTTATGCTACCAACTCTCGATAGTATAGAAAAAAATATTTCTATGGGTATTTAAATAAAAGTAGTTCTTTCTGACATAGTGCTGCCTAGTCAATTAAGGACACAATCACAAAAATATGTCTTACAGCACCATTCTGCCAGTTTGGTCAAACAACAGGCCAGTACTTGACAGGCCAATTCTTGACACTTCAAGAGCAGCTGCGTGGCATTGAGAAATAAGTAAGTGCTTTCACAATGACTGGGCACACCAAAACCGACCCAGAATTTACTCAGTGTACCAGAACAACTACTCCACATCCATTATGGTCTACTGGGCAAACACATGCACTAAAATAATAATTCAACTGTGTCAATAACCTTTTTTATTGTGCTTTATTCTTCTTCAATGAGAACTCTGCAAGTTTTCAGAGTTCTCAGCAAATATCAAATTAAGCAGTTATCAGGATCAACAGCTGCCCACAGCACACCTGAACACAAGTCACAATTACGAAATTTTCCAAATTGCCAAAACTGCACCTTTTTAGACACAATCCAGCTCAACGTCACTCATAGTTTCACAAGACAAACATATTTATTACAAGTGTGAGATCTCACACCAGACTCCACACGAGATATGTTGCTTCCTTCTCCCTCCAGATCATTTTTTACTTTGTGAGAAAGTCCTGCACCATGGTGTGGGCTGAGCTGCCTGATCTTAGTAACTCAAGTACTCTGAGCATTCCCTTACTCCATCACACCAAACACCTATACAAGAAATCACAAGGGATAAAACCTGAAACATAGACAACAAAAAATAAACACTCAGGGATGCCAACATAGTAATGAAAAATCTTTTACTTGATCTGAAACAAGACTTGTACCTTCTGTTGTGCATTTTCAATGCATTTTACAGTACAATAAGAGCACATGAGAACAGGACCAGGAAATGCAGCTTTACAGTAAAAAGGGAAAAACATTAAAAGGTATTTGTGGCATGATGGGATATCCTGACCACATTACTGAGGGCTTGTCATGAGACACTCCCATATTTCATGTCTAATCTCAGAGTAAGGAGATAAAATTGATAAGACACATCTGTCAGAGAGCCAAGCTTATGACCAAGGTTTTCCAAAATACAACAGTGCTTTGGGGTCTCAATGGGAAACATGCAAGGCTTTAAAAGCCTCTCAGAAATCAAAATCCTGACCCATCTTTTGCAAAGATACTGTTGAATGATCTATGAATGTTGGCTCATCTCTCCCGGCTATTGGGAGGAACCCAGCCAAATTCCTGCCAAGAGCACAGACTTGTGTTTGACTGGAAGCATGAAAAGTACACAGCCCAGTTTCCTCAAGCTATTCAAACACAGAGACAGTGTGGGTGTATGTACACACGATTAAAAACAACTGAAAGAACAGCCTGCTGGAGCAATAACTGCATCACCCATGTCCTGGGTAGCTCTGAAACCCCACCAGAGCTCAAAAAACAAAGTGTAATAAAATGTAACACAGCACTGTCCTCCCTACCACTAAACTTGCCTGGTTTGAAATGACCAAAAGAACAAGTCACCATGACCAAGTGAGAGCTCCTGCATAAATCTTAGTTTATGATACAATAAAATCAGCTGTTTCTTTTTATTTAATTACAAATGAATGGCCAAACTCAAAGGTTAAGACATCATCTGCCATTCTGATAAGCAGCAGAAGCCCCAAGAACCCCGAGTTTCTCTTTCAGCTTGGGAACACCACAAGTGTGTCCCTACAGGTTAGCACACACAGAACCAACCCCAGAGAGGATGCTGTAACCTTCAGGGCTGTGCTCTGTCCTTCCCCACAGGCCAGGACAACACTTGTGCAGCCACACAGTTCTTTTTTGGGTTGTTTTTCAGCCAGATAAATTCTCCCATTGTGTGCATTTTGAACAAGATTCCTCAACTAAGATCCCAGGGATTTCCCCTGGGTGTGAGGGCATAAAAAGCTGTTCTTCCCTCCCCAGTCTCTGAATCAACAGCACCCAAGGTTTATTAGAATTTCTCCCTCCCTCCACCAAAGCTTTTGGGGCAAACTCAGCTAGTTTATCTTGAGCCAAAAGTATAAGGAGAGAAAAAAAGACCCAGAAAATGTCCATCATTATTTCAGGGTACCCTACAAGTTGCTTGACCAATACACCTCTAAAAAGCTGAGTCAATCAACAGGTAAAATACAAACAGTGCAGTAACAGCAGACAGAGGGTAAATACTATTTTTTAGAACTACTAAAAATAAGACAGCCAAAATACCATGGCAAATTATTTCAGAGTATTTTACACAAAGCACACAAGATTATTTTACAGCCAAGTCCTTCCACAACAAAAACAGAAGGCAACACAACTGAAAAAAAAATTAATTTGTGCATTTGAAACAAGTCACAGAGTCGCTGGGAGCTCATCACTTAAAAGAGCATCAAGTGGAGAAAGTGATAGCCCTGGAGGAATTCAAGAGCACCTCGTGGCCAGGAAAAGGCACATGGAGCCCAAGAGCTGCTGTGTTTGAAAGAGTCACCAGCAGGACGTGAGGCTTAGCCCAAAGTGACCAGTGTGGTTCTGCTCAATCACACTCAAAACACATGAGCTCATCCTACAAATGCACAAAAGGGCAACTAGATAACCACAAGATTAGGAAGATTGGCTTTTCAGGAAAAACAGCAGAAAAAGCTACTGAACTACAACAAGTTCAACTTCATTCTGGATATTGCACTTCTCATCAGTCACAACAGTGAGGGTGTGGAATCAGAATCAACAGGAGCAACAGGCACAAAAAAGCAGTTAAAAAAATTAACATTACTTAGATTTTAAAAGTTTTGTAAGTTAACAGAAGGAGGATTTTATTATTTGATTGTCTTCAACGGGTAATGGGATTTACATCTCCAGTTTTATCTACAGCCCTGGTTATGTGTTCTAATGACTGAAACAATAATAGCTCAGGAAGAAAAATCAAGAAGTAGAGAGAAATGCTAAAACTATGTATATCTTAGAATATCTGGGCTATGCCTGTCTTCCTTTAAAACTTTTATTCAGTATTCAATCACCTGTTCCTTCTGCTCATAACAGTAATCACTCTTAGCCACCAGTCTAAAACAGTCTTCCCAAATTAAACAGAGATTAATATTCTTCTATCAAAAACCAAGTAATTTATCTTATCTGGCACAACCCTTAATATATATCAGAGACTCAAAGTTGATTCACTTGGATGGATTTTTTTACACTGTGAAAAGGTAAGACCACACCATTCTGCTTGTCCTTAACAGCCAACACAACACACAGAAGAAACTGAAGAATCCTCAGCTTGTCCTCCTTCAGTAGAACACACAATTTGTTATGGAGATATATTCTACTAGCGTGTAAAAAATCCTTTCAGCAGCAAAAGGTGGTGGCCACGACTCAACAAATCATCCTTCCCTCCTCTCCAGTCCAATACAGCTCAGGGAACAAAGTCCTTTTCAAAGAAAAAGCCTTTTCAGTGACAGACCAAAAGCACCAGCAGCCTTTGCACACTAAGGACCCACGAGTATTTTTGCTGTTGAGACCACATGAGTTTTCTGAACTAATGTAGGCAATTTTACATCATATGCACAATTCCCTATTGAAATTTCAATTGATTAGGATATTGTTTACTCCCTGCCCTAAAGCACCATTTAGAATGACTTGCTAAATCTCTGTAGGCTTTACTATTGCAATTTGAACAGCTGGATGTCAAGAGAAGGAAGAATGATCTCTATGAACTCCTTTAATACCTCACAGAGCAGAGCCCAAATTATTCTGAACATTAAGTTGCAGAAAAACAAAAGATGCAAGGCAGTAACACTTTATTTCCATCTTTCATCCAAATTCAGACTTAATCCTTCAAGAAATAAGCCCAGGCAAGTATGCTTTAAAAAGAAATGTTTTGGCAAATCTACTTTCTTTTTGAACTTAAAGAAAGTTACGGGAGATGTAAAGAATGAACCCAAAACCAAGTAAAGCACTTTCTTTAAATGCTTCTTTCTCTCCCCAACCTTCATTTTCCCCATTTTAAGTGCAAAGAGGATATTCATTAGGAAAACCCCACAGCAGCAATTCAGTTTCCCCACCTCCCTGGTCTCATTTGGGAATCTCCCACTTCCTACCAATTTTTAAGGGTCATTCCTCACTTCATTTTCACATAATCCCCAAACAACCATTATCACATCTTTTCTCAGCATGAGATAAAATATAGACTGTGCTTCATAAACAGTGGAGACCTTAAGATTACATTCTTGGTGGGACACAGCATGATAAACATTTCAGAGATGTCTTGAAATACCCTAAAATACACAACACGTGGCCAGTGAAACAAATCTCAAAAAAAAACAAGTATATTTTGACTTATTAGAAAAAAAAAAAAAAAAAAAAGAAAAAGGAAAACCACACCAAAACCTCCTTCCCCCATCTCACCCTGGCCACTGAGTAGGTCAGGTTTCAATTTCCTTTTTAAGGGTGGCAGAAATCCTGATCTACTAGAAGCAAGTTAGGGAACATTTTTTTGCTTTTTTAAATTTAATAATTCCAAAAAATGGTTTTTCTTTCCCTCAAGCTCAAAAATAAATGGCAACTGCTATTCTAGTGCATTAAACCACTTGGTGAATGTCATGCAACTTTTTGAAGCCAAATTGTAAGGTCATATTCAATGCTACTACTTTTAGGTGTTAAAAATAAGGAGATGTCAGACCTTCATTAGCTGTGCTGGCATCTCAATCATTTCCTACAGATTGCAGGGAATAAAAATCCAGCCCTACTCCAGTGAAGTTGGGGGGAGCTTCACAGGTTATCAAACACAAAGGACAAAGTGAGCAAAAATTACTCACCATTGCAAGGATAAAACACGAGCTGTTCTCTCAAAGCTGCAGCACAGTTCAAAGAATATTATCACGATGCAAATTTGTGGTGATATTTATGATGATGAAATAAATGATGATATTTAGTGTTTGTTAGTAGGAAAAGCAATGAGGAGAATCAGTTGCACAGAGCGAGCAAGAAGCGAGGCAACTTGTATTAACGGAGGATCAAAAAGAAGAAAGCAAAAAAGCTTTGACAAAATACATTCTGTTCTTGTTAGGATTTCTCTCAGTGCCCGTTCTGCCACAAACCACACAAAGCAGAACACCCCAGTGAAGTCACTCAGCAGCAGAGGCAGGCGCTGGGACAGGAGGGGCCAAAAAACACAGCTGAGATGATCACCATCAAATTGTTGTCAAATGATCTGAAGGCAGATAAATATCCACAAATCTGTTCTTCATTATGGGAAGTTCCTCCCATGTACAGCAAATTCAGAGTACAGATTGTTGGGATTTTGTGTGGAAATAGCCTAGTAGAGTACTTCTGAATGCCTGTTTTAGCATAAAGCTCAGTCCCCACAGAGGGGACTGGTCTAACACTCATTTTGCAGAGTATTTTTTTCATTCCTACCTCTGTGTAATGTTAATGAAAGAAAAGAGTTCTCCATTTCCATTCACCACCTCAGCTGTAAATATCACACAGACCACCAAACCCCACCATTATCCATGGCTACATCCACACACTCTGTGCCACCAGAGCCCACTGCTCCCTGATTAACTAAAGAGCCATTGAAAACGAGCAAGGAAAAGCAAATCAAGGATTCAGATGATCAGTTCCAGACAATATTTGAGCTGATCTGTTTTATCCAAACATCAGCTGGGGAGCACTCCACAATGCTGCAGGTTATTTCAGAACAAACCACATTGCTCCATAATTATACAGGATCTGTGCACATATTCAAAAGCAGCATTTATTTAGGCTCACAACTGTACTAAAAGCCATGTGTAAAGAACATTGTTCATGGCCTGAGAAAGTGGGTACAGTATTTTTCCTATCCATATAAATCACAATAAATGCTTGATATTATCTAGTGCCACTAAAGCAGTCAAATTAAAACAAATCAGGGGAGAACACCCCTGAGCACACAACTCTAGGAAGTTTGAAATACAGGATTTTATGTTTTTTGTATGTTCCTAGTCTCAATCAAATTAAAAGCTTGTACACAATAATGAAAAGGATTTTTTCACAACCACCTACTCAAAAAATAAAGATTGACAAATCAACACATCTTTTTTACATGTGATTTTTTGGTTCTACAAATCCTTCCAGAAGGCAAGAGCCTCTAGCAAAATCCATGATGACCAACGTCTGGGAGATCCAGTGAAGACACAAAATAAAGCAAAGGATGAATTTTTCAGAAAGCAATGACCCCTCCAATTCCTGACATTTTGGGGTGCCCACGTAACACTGATCACCTCTAACTTTCTTGACCAAAGCAAGCTACACATGTGCAAAATATTTAATTCTCTCTACCCAGAAATTAATTTCTAAGGAGGTACCACACTGAAAACCTACTCTCATCATTTTGTGATGCTATTTTATATTCCTGCTATTTATAACGCATTTTTCTTAATTTCTCAAGAGGAGCCAGGTTCCTGTGAGTTTACTTCTTAACTTTCAGCTTTTAAAGTGAAATTAATGCTGATTCTACCCTCTAAAACCACATGCAACATTTTGGAGAGATGTGTAGGGCATTCCATAGTTTACCACTATTTTCTCCAATATTAGGATGTTATAGAAAAGTGATCACCTTCCCTACTCCAACAAAGCACAGAAGCCAAGTTTACTAGTACAAATAAAACAGAAGGGATCCAGAGATAAGGAAAAGATGGATTGCTTGCAGATGCTGAAGATTGCACCCTGGCTATTGCACACAACAATTAAAGCCTCAAAAGAATCCAGTTAGGGACACAGGCTGTGGTTCACTGTGCCATTGTGCAACTCAGGTATCTGAAAAGCAACTCCAGCTCAACTGAAAAAGCCATTTACAGCCTACCCAGGGCAGAAAACACCACTCTGGGTGTTTTCCTTGGAAAACCCTGTAAAACGAGTTTGGTGAAACCCACTGCAGCACAACCTGAATCCAACTCACAGTTAACCAGTTTAACAAAATTCCCCAGTGAAAAAATGTGCCACAGCTGGTCATGGGAATCAGAAGGATCAGGCCACGTTCCCAAGATGACTGAACCCAACAGAGAAAGAACTGCCCTGTCTGGAGAGGTGGAACAGAACCATGACCTGCTGCCCTGCCACCAACACCAGCCCCCAGCTCACTGGGACAGGGGGTCTAGTCCCAAAACTGGACCCATAACTTTAATTAGCTTCAAACAAGCATTGCCCTGGTCATTAGAAATAAATAAATGTGTAAATTAATTCAGTGATCCTAGGGACAGAATATTCTTTCCCCTCTTTTCAGGGGACATTTCAATGGCTCTTTATGCTTAGTGCCATATCTCGACCACTACAACATGCTGAGCCTTCAAAACCATTTTGTATTAAAAAATAGAATACATGACTCAGACGGTTTTAAGACATAAATGCTTACTCAAAAAAATACTCCACCCCAAAATAACACCTTAACAGCAATATATATTACAGCTTCCAGAACTGACAAGTGCTTGTCTGCAAAACTTCCAAGCAATAGAACTGAGACGTGTGAAATATTGAGGTTTCTGCAGAAATCAGTATTATCAAACATTGCAAGGAAACTTCCTTGCTGACCAGCCCTTGTAATTTTAAGGTAAGGGAATGCCAAGATGATCAATTTTCACCTTTTATCTGAAAGTGCTCTCAGGAAACAAAGACTCTCCCCCACAAAGGAGTATTTCCTGCTGGTCACTCCCTCTTATCTGGTTGCTGAAGACCTTGACAATACTGATTGAGCACTCTCACTTCCAGGGCAGCTGCTCTTGCACCACACAGATACAATCACACCCCACTGCTGCCCAGGCTGTACAGGTGGAATTAAATCTCAGTCAAATTCTCACAAGCTTTAAATGATAAACTGTTAAAACTGTGGGAATGTGCAGAGTGGAGGCAGCTTAAACATAATATGGTTTAATTGCACAAGGATGTGAATGCACTAATAAGATAATGTAAGTTAAGGTTCTGCTAGTGAGGCAGCAATTGTCACTCTGGGCACCAAGTCTGACAGTTCAAATTGTCACCAACACCTGCCTTGTACCTCCACCTACACAGCAGAGAACAGTGAGAGACAAACCCATGTGATTCCTGCTTTTACCAAAAACCAGATCCAAGTGAGGCTAAACTGTCTGTTAAATAGCCAGGCCAAAAGAGGCTCTTTGCTTTGGACAATATACAATTAAGTCACTTCTCACATGCCCAAAATACCCATTTAACAGGCATGTTAACACTCATCCATCATTGATAAGCTAAAATTGTGTGGCTGAGCAACAGCTTGAAGCTTGTACATTCTCAGAAATAACATGTCTAAATGTGAATATGTTCAGCACTTTTTTACTGTGAAAAAATATGGCCTAATCCTTCAGTCTGTGACTACTGGGAGAGGTGAACTGGATTCAAGGCACTCTGGGAACTGAGGTCTCAAGGAAGAAGGGGAAACAAACCCTCAGTATTTGGTGGGCTTCAAGGAGGATCAGCTCCATACACTTATTTGAACAGTCTCACAGGTATCACCAGTAAAAAAAAGCCTGTTCATTACTGGTTTGCAAGACCAGGCCCCTCAAGACAATGGCCTACTGAAAGCAAACAAAAACCCACTACACAGAAAGGAGAGAAGGAAAAAAAAAAAACCAAAAACAGAATACTGACACTTGAGAAAACACTTATTACATGCACTGGATAAATCCCATATAACTGGAGTTTTGCTTTCCCTAGCAACACTGCATGGGTCTAGGATGGCACAAAATTCACCTCTGCAAGCAGCCCCAGCACTGAGGCCAGCCTTATGCCACATATTGTAGGAAACTCTCCAGAAAATACTTTTCATTTGTACTTTGCTACAGACAAACACTCTCCAGCCTTTGTTCAAAAACAAATGCTAAAAAACTTAATTATTAGGTTTTAGACTAATATCAGACTATTTAGATTACTAAAAAGAAACCTGAACATTAATCCAGAAAAGTGAGAGCCTAAACTTCACAAAAAACTCAGCACAACAGACCACAACCTGCTCTGTTCCACTCCCAATACCAGCAACCATTTTTTCCACTGCTAAAACCAAAAGTTTTCCCTTCCAGCCCTGCACGAATGCCTTGTCAACCACCAAATTCACCTGCAGCAGAAAAAGGAGGACAAAAACTGCATTGCCCAAGGGCTGGACCAAGACATGGAGCCTTTCACTCCCTGCTCTGGAGTCAAAAGTGTACATATTTGGGCACAGTACCAAAAGTGCAGACACCCACTCGTGGTTGTCCTCCCTGAAGATGACTTTGCAGCAAAGGTCACAGAGCAGAAATGCTTCCTCTGTGTTTCACAGGCTGCTGATGCCACCTGGGGAAAATGCGTCAAGCCGGTCACTCCCAGAGCATTAAGGAAAACCGGTTACAGGACAAAAGCTTTCCTCAGCTCTGAGGAGTGTTTACAAATGTGATGAATGCCAGTGTGTCCTAGCATGCCAGCTTGAAAATAAGTCAAGCACCTGGCCCTTAGCACAAAAGGCTGACTCACCTGTACAGCATCTATTCGGCTTTGAAAAGACCCCGAGTTTAACACTCCTGGGGACACAAAGAACTTTCATGACGCTGATGGGAGCGTGACTTTTCCTGCCCTTCTCTCCCTCTGCACACACCAGTGAAGAGAGAAGTTGTGGGATTGGCTTCCCAAGCCAGGGAACAAGAAAGATGGGGACAAAGATGACTGCCATACATGTGATCTCTCTGACACTGCACGAACATCCCCTGACACCAGCTCGGCTCCTCTGTTCCAGGAGGGAGGGTGTGAAAAAAACCACCACAGAGATAAGGAGCCACAAATGCTTAAATCTGTGCTCTATGAAATTCTAATTCCAGTGTTATTTCCCATCTTGGAGCTCCACTGAAAACTCAGGCATGAAACTGGGCAAGTACTTTAAAATAATACACTGTATCAGCTAACCTAGGAGGAAATTATTTCTTTTTCCTACTGTATCTTCACCTTCCCTGACGAAACCTGTTTATTTTTAGACTACAGCTCATTCAAGCATTTTTCCTTTCCTTGCAGAGAACTGTGAGTTGGGATTCATGAAAAGTCTTCTGGCTACTACCAATGTAAACAATGTTTTAAAAAAAAAAAAGAAAAAAGAGAGAGAAAGAGAAGAGAAAGTCCAGCTTGGTCACAACAGCCACAACACATCAGGTATCAAACTTCCTTCACTGCCACTCCTATGATCTTCCAAACAGATTTTGCTCTGTATTACCTTCACTTTCATTTATGTAGAGAAGAAAAATAGGCCAAAGAAAACCCACCACTCTTATGAAGGATCATATTGTGCACCCCTGAGTAATCTCTCATGCCAGCTTTTCATTCACACTGGTGACAACGTCACAAGTCCACTGTGAACCAAATCCCTGCACAAGTTTTGAAAGGACCATGAAAAGATCTAAACGAGAGAGATCTGAGAACTCTTCCCCCACTTCAAGAAGAAAGTTGTCTCCTCCCCAGCATAGCTCTCTTCAAATTGCAACACTTTCAGTAATCCACAAGTGATCCTTTTATTTTCAGGAGCAAACTTTACATAATACAAAGAGGCAGTTCCTTGCCATTTGTTTAAGAGAAATCCAAATCCAAGCCACGCTGTGTTTGAGCAAAAGACAAACGGAGCCTCTGCAAGCTCAGGTTGTCAACTAAAACAAACATCTTAACTCCCACAGTATGTGCTGGGGAAACTGTGTGGGATCATTTGAGATCAAAGCTTTTTCTGCATGGCTGACACACACCTACACGGGCATTTTAGGCTGTAGGAATGTTACCAGGACAGCACTCTGCTGGCACAGCACTGAACTCATCAACAAACACACATGCAGGTACCTCGTACAGATTTATGTATTTATTTTTACTGCTATCAAATGTGGCTACTACGAGTGCAAGGTCAAGCCTAGCTCATCCTATTTTAGATCTGCTCTGCAACCTCTACAACAGCACACGTGCCCAGGAGCAGTACAAGGAGCTAACTCAGCTGGTATCTAGTCTAAAACCCTAAAAGGGATCACCTTCCTGAACTGATTCACCAGCCAGTGCCAAAAAAGGGCTGGAACACAAGGATGGGACAGGCATGTGACACAGGGAACACCTGGATTTTAATTAGCTGGAGTAACCAGGGAGGCTCAAGTGGAAGTCAACACACACCTGCAGCCCATAATTTTTATTTGTTTTCTTAACCACACCACTTCTCTTCCTGTTGTCTTTATACATAAAAGTCATCACCAGCGATGCCTGATCATGTCCAACACATAAAAATATTTTACTCCAGCTTGTCCAGTAACAAAGCCCATTTGTGCTGGAAGCAGAGTATGGGGAGAGCTGTAACATTTTGGGCCCAAGCAACAAAAATCCCACTGGAAAGGGTAAAAGGGAATGGCCATAGATGCCTGGCAAAGGTAAATTCATAACACAAAATTTAAGACCTTGAGAGGTATCCCTACACACAGCAGGGGTTGGTACTACATGATCTTAAAGTCCATTCCAACTCCTTAACACTCCATGATAAAATAAAACTTGTAAAAATTCCAAATTTTTTTTAGAGAAAAGTTGAAGTATAATTTCCCTAACTAATGCAAATACCCTTTTCTGGAATGCCCAGCAGCTACTCACAGGAGTGGCACATTCTAAGTTTAACACTTTACATTAGGGGCTTTCAAAAGGCTGGTTTTGTTTGCTGGGGAAGCAGGCTGTGTATTTGAAGTGTCGATGCAGAAGATGTTCTACATTCTCCTTTTAGCATGTATAAAAATGTAGAGACCCATAAAACCATCATGATTTTTCTCATCAGTAAGATGAGGCTGCACTGCTTTAATATCACAGGAGAAAAACACAGGCATAAAAAGTTTCCTATCAAGAATGCTAAAGAAAAGGAAGAAATCAATGATCCTCTTATTCATTACATACGCTTGAGATGCCCAAAAAGTAATGGATTAAAATATTGTGATTATAGCATAAAATACATCCTGCAAGATAAAAAATACTATTCAATGTCAATAATAGTACCCTGCCAAATGTACAGAGGAACCACACTAAGCCTGAGTCCTTATTTTGCAATTTTCTAACTTCTAGGTGCTAAACTCTAAAACAAAACTTGGGATGTAGCTTTTATGCACTATCTATACATTCCTCAACAGACTCCAGATAACAATACTCAAATTATCCTTGAAGAATCTGGAAAAAATAGTCTGCAGATATTAGGAAAGAAAAATAGTTTTATTAATGTAGCTGCTCCAAACTTGCACCAAAAAAATGGTCTCTCATCATGAAACGAAGCTGGACTGTTCCCTAGTCAAAAGTTGACCCAGTCAAACCAAAGACTGGCAGGTAAAAGGTCTGGCATCACTCAGAAGAAGGTGACAGGCAGCCATTTAAGACTTTTGAACTGATCATATTTAAAGGGGGACATGACACAAACCTACACCTCTCCCTCATCTCATTCACCTTCAGCTTCTACTGTAAATAGTCCAAGCCAAATATGAGAAGTGACTGTATTAGGACAAACTCCAAGTCTGGTGCTATCAACTTATCTTAAATAAACTGCTTGTCTGTGTTAAGTAAACTATTTAACAGAAAAACAACTGTCAGAAAAACTGATGTACATTTTCTAGAAGTGAAAATAAATAGTAGGGGGTTGATCCTAAAAGTAATCATCACATGCAGATTTTCACTGCTTCTTTGGTGAAGGCTACTCTGGCACTCAAGCACCTGAAAAATTGAGGCAGCCTTTTGAAACATCAGCCTTAACACAGTTCCTCCATCCACTCTTCTGCTGCACTGCTCTGCATTCTGAATGGCTAGGAAATGGGAAATCTAAGTAGAAAGTTGATTTTTTGTAATTAGCCATCATAAATTCAGTAAATATGGGTATCAGTCCACAGTGGAAGTGTCGATCACTGATATAGAGCTGGCACTGCCCAGGGTGAAGCCTCTAGAACAGACCAGCACAGCAATCATTCACTTTCCTACTTCAGCACATGGCAGATTTAACTGCCCACACCAGATCTGATCCTGTAGGGAAGGAGTTTCTGAAAGCCTTGGAAGTCACTTAGGAAAGCATCCAAAAGGTAAAAAATCAGCGTTCTTGCAGGGCCAAGCACCTGGGGACAATCCAGAGCAGGGATTGCAACCCAACACTTCCCACAGCTCCCTTCCCCTGGGCAAGGGCTCCCTGGCAGCAGGGCAGAGCAGGAATGGCACCAGCCCTGCCCCATCCTGGCTGGCTGTGCTCTCAGGGACTGTCCCCAAGCCTGTGCCAACGCTGGCAGTGCCAAGGGTGCTGCTCCAGAGCTGCCACCTTCTGCACCGAGGAGAGACCACCAAGGACAAGAAGTTCTAAGCCTCACTAAAGGTTGAATTAAATTGTAGGGCTGCTTCACATACCTGAAAAAGCTCAGGATATCCATATAATATGCTCAGCATAGCTTTTTCATTTGCAAAGCTGCTAAAAAGTGCTTGAAAAGTTGGATTAAAAACATACACGGACAAACATCCTGCTGGTGCAATGCTCCAAGCAAATCAATGCAAAGAAAGAAGAACTGTCAAAAGAAACCAGGCTACAAACATGTGCCATGCAAGTGCAGCTTCCTCCTGGTACTAAACTCAGATTTCTTTTCAAGGAATTTAATAGATGAAACAAAAAATTGCACGTTGCCAAGAATGGCATTCATCTCATCCCCTCTTTCTACATTATTATTACAAAGGCAATACTATGTGTAGTAGAGAATAATTTCTAGTTATTAAATTTTATGTTTCTCTACTCAGTGGCATCATATTATATGTGGCCTTTTTCTGCAATTAACATCCAAAACACAAATTAAATATTTATGGATAAATGTCAATTATGATTATGAGAAACAATAAAAGGACCATAAATTAAATAATGCAGATAGAACAATAAAGTATTTTCACATGACCAAAACAATGTTTCAGTTATTCTAATTGAAAATGTAATTATGTACTCATAGGTGTCGTTATTGCATAAAATTTGGTAAACAATACAATTTTTTTCAGCATTATGATTTACTCCCAGTAAGAAAAAGCCAAGCAAGCCTTGTTGCTTCTTCCAGCAGTGCAACATTATTGGATGCTTCACAGGTATCTCCAGTTTGAGACTGTCCAGAGTGCAGCAAGATATTTTCACAGCTATTCCTAGACTATTTCCATCTTCTGCAATTAATTATCCACAATACTATATTTTGTTCAGTATTACCAGCTCTCCCACATTCCCAAAATATTTTCCCACTATTGTACTTTTTAACTAAGGAACTAACCCCAGGCTTGCTAAAAAGCTTTAAAATAAATAATTTTTTTGAGAAATACAGATACTCCAATATGACACTGGGATAACCACCTTGTTTTAAGGTCATTGCTTCTGTTTGCTGAGGCAGATTTTTATTTAAAAAATAAAGATCTGAAACAAAGTATCTTAACCAAACTACCAAAAGCAGCCAAAAGTCATCAGTGACAACTTAAGGAATTGTAAATTACGTGGGACACGCTGTTCACAAACAAATCAGATTTATGGTTATGTTCACTTGTTCCTGTTACCTGACATTAGAATTAGAAGCTCATTAAAAATGAATACATTTCAGAGAACGCAGAGGCACAGCATTATATTGATGAAAGCTTCATTAAATTTTCAATGATAGAGCTGCTTCTATATTTGTGGAGGAAGGACACAGGAGAAAGAAGCTGGGACAATTCTCCTTCAAGCAACTTTGCATCTTTCTACTCTGCCTAGGAAACAAATGGATTTTAAAACAAAATGTTGGACTAATGAGGTGTAAGAGGAAGTGACTGTGGTCCATTATATTCAAGGAATGGTCACTTTCAGGTCAGCATTTGTCTTGTACACATTTGACAATTATACAACTGATACTTCAGAAGAAACCAGGAGAGAGAAATCAGGTTTGAATCATCAAGCTCATATAAAATACAGGCTCTATTTCATCTGAACTCAATGGCCCAGCCACTTTAGAATATTCACTTTAAAAAAACAGAGTATTGGAAATGAAGTTTTACCTAGCAAACAGTAAGAGATAACTTCTTGTGCAAGCAGAAATGTAAATCTATTTATCAAAGTCATGCAGTAATGCAACTTTGTTTTTACTGCAGAGACTGAAGCCAAGAAACAGACCTGGGACACAAAGCAAGCTACAGCCAAGCCCACTACTCAACCAAATATCTCATATTATCATTGGCAAGTGAGACAATTAAAATCTGCATATGTAACACATGAAAGAAGGCAGAATGAAAAATGCAAAAGTGAAAATTCAAGCAGTCTGATCCCTCTTGTGGTCATGCACCACAATATAAATTTATTATATCTCCACATTGTGCTAGCCAGTTTCCTTTGGAAAAAAGGCTTATGCAATCATGCTGCTACTCAGCTCCTCCCCTCAATATCCATTACCTTGTGTCAACTAAACCAGGCTGCAGGCTGGAGGCCTCGATGTCATGTTATTCCTCTAATAACCTGCACGAAATATGGCTCAGGCATTACTTGTGTTCCTTACAGTTAATGTGCACAGCCTGCCAGGCACCAGGATGAGGGGCTGCTCTTTCCAGTTTGTTAGGATCCCACCTCTTTCAGCCTTTTGGATAGGCAGCACTCAGCTAACACACTCAGGCAATGCCAGTTTATCCTCAGACCTTGTTTATTCTGCCCTGCTCAAATCCTGCTTCGACACGTTGACTGTTTTTCTCCCTCTCTCCAGTTTCCTTTGGCATGCACAGTCAGCATTAAATAACTGACCTTCTCAAAACCACCATGAGGTAGCATTATCCCCACATTACCAGATAAGGAAATTAAGCCACTATAATTAATGCTTGAAGCATGCCCAAATTTCACATTCCTGATTTGAGAGTGATTAGCATTAGTGCTCCATAGGATTTCCTCTGCTCAAAGCCCGGCTCCCGGGGAGGGTGGGAGCAGCTGCACAGAGCCTGCACTTCCACAGGGGCATCCCATGGGCACAGCAGAGCCCCTGCAAAACGCTGCACTCCAGGAACTTGGCCAGCCGTACCCCAGGGCTCTGTAAAACAACTCCATCACCCGGCTGCTGCTCCAGCCCAGTGAGGGAACACAGGATCTGAGTCCCTGCTGCATCCTTCCTTCTTCTCCTGGCCAAGACTTTTGTATCCAGGCTTGGCTAACCTCCCTTTAGACACCTACAGCCCTTCACCACAATGTGCACACACACTCACTGTCTTCACCTCTGACATTGCCACAGCCTCCCCCCGTGCCTTCATCCTACAAGAACTTCACATCTTGCTACACTCCTTGAGTTCCAGTTTTTCCTCAGTTTTCCAGGAGTGTCCTAAATTCTTCCCTAGCCCAGTCTTTACTCTCTCTCTCAACTTCTCAGGTAGTCATGTCCCTTTCTCCAAGCAAGTCTCCCTTGTGATCTCTTCCTTTACAGTCAGGCTGGGAGTCAGCCTCCCCTCTCGACCACTGCAGCATTTCAGTTTCCCCAGAGCCACAAGGTGTTTCCCAGTCACACCTTCCCTGCAGAAGAGAAGGCTCCCCTCCAAAATCTGGCAGCTGGCAGCAAAGGTTCCCCCACAGACCCCATGCAATTTGAGCTCCCTACCTTCATACCAAGAAACAAATCTCTAAGGGGCTGTTTCACTCACACATCACTGGGATCCTGCCCATGTGAAGGCAGCTAATTCTGCACACACCTCCTGTATTACCTTTCCCCAAAACCAGGCAGACAGAATAGAAATCAAGGGTTTGTTTTGCAAAATTCTGCTGCAAGAGTAGGAACTGAAAAGTTCAAAGAAATGCAACAATTCTAGACTAAGCTCAACAGACAGGTATCTTCCAGCTCCTGCATTCCTCCAAGGCTGCTCAGCTGACGATGCTCAGCAACATTCCACCCCCCCTGGCATTGCCCTCAGTCCTGTTAACCTCCCTCTCTCCCTTTACAGAACACAACCATACCCCAAAACTAAAGATAACTTCTCATTTATTTCCTAGAACAAGGGATCTTGGGGATTTAAAGGCAGCCTTCCATTTCTAGTTCACAGCACATCAATCACGAGCTTATCAAACTACACAATTGCCACCGACAGTCTTTCCTGACGCCATCCAGGGTGTGTAAGGACTATCTTTTCATTTTTTTTAAAGCCTACAGACACTTCTCCCAGAACTATCTGGACTCTTCTGTTTACACAAGGCTATTCATATATCCACAGTAAAGATTACCTAGCCACTAGTTACACCTACAGCTTGTTCAGCTCCTAATCCCCACAAAGATATCTTTTCTTTTTACAGATAAACACATGACATCCTCAAGTAAGACAAAGTAGTTAAACATTTGTCTGCCTGTACTTGTCTGGGACCAGAGATCTTCCTCCTTCACCCTGGCTCTGAGGGCAGCTCTTGCAATACATCTAATCCCAGTGCCAGACTTTCCTGCCCAGTTAGACCCAACACTTCCCATTCTGGCTCAGCAGTCTGAAGGTGTCAACATTGGCCAAACCACTCCCTTGCCTTTTGCTGTCTAGGAACATCAGTCCTCCTCTGCCACCCTGGAAGGCTCTGGAACATTTCTTGGAAGTAATAAAAAGCTGAAGAGCACAACATTCTTGGGAACTTTCACCTCAACACTCCTTCTCAAGAGGAAACCAACCAAATACATTTCTCCTCACTCTGTCCCATCTCACTATTTCCTAACTCTCAGCAGAGCCACTCACCTTCTAAAATGTTAAAGAAGCTGTCATGGTGATGTTAAGCCCAGGATTCTGCCAATGCTTAGACATAATCTAACCTTAGTGCCAACCATTGAGGCAGGACTGTGTGGGCACAGCAAAAATCATTACCTCATGTTTCCCAATCCAAAGCCAAAATATTTATCAGACAGATGACTTCCTCGTTGTTCCTTTGTGACAGAGCCATCTTGTTCTCACTGATCTGAACTTACCCACATTCCACACAAAAAACCTGCAAGAATTTCCTTATATATTCTCTCCTCCCACATGTTATATCCAAAGCAACAACTTAACATAATTTTAAGAGCATCAAAAAGTGCTTTTAGCTATGACAAAGTTTAATTCTGTCACATATAGCAGCAGTTCCTGCTAAGATATTTTCTCAGATCTGGTCTCATCAAAATTAATTCTTGCAAAATATTTTTATAAGAAGAGAAACCAGGCAAATGTCTTTACAAAATTCAGATCACTGTTAGGACTACTATTTATGAATTTATTGCAGCCAGAGTGGTCTGTGAGGAAACATCCACTGTTCCCTGCATGTCATCAAACCAAGAGGGAGCCACCAACATGAAACTGAAGTGTCCCCAGTGCGAGCTCAGTACAGAGCCCGTCCCACAGTCTGTGACTTTCAGGGAATTTTTTTCCTTATTTCTTCACCAGATATGAACAGTGGAGTACTCAATTCAATTTCCAAAATGTTAACCTGGCTTTTCTTCAAACTTCACCTTCAGTTGTCCAGGGGGGAGGAATAACCAAGCAAAGAGCATGCACACAAATGCAACTTCAAGAGGGCACTGCTGTGAATTCACAGTTACCAAGACACGTGTGCTTTCCCAAATGACTCAGGAATCTATTTGCTTAATTTCATGAATATTAAACCTATGTTTATGGCTTATCAACCATCTGACAGCTTAAGCAAGCCCATTGTCCTTTTTCCTCGCAAACCCACAGAGTTATTGGCTTCAATTAAAATGAAGTAGATGCAATTAAAAGAAAGAGAAAAGAAAAACCTGCCTAATGTGAAATTGTTTAAACAGCTCTTTGTTTGCCTTCTTTTTGAGGAGCACTTGTTTTTGCCACAGAGATTTACCACACCTGTGTCAGGTATTCACCCCACCCAGGAGGGGCTGAGCACGCTGGAGGACTCCTCAAGCTGGGCACCCAAACCCATTTCCAGGACCACAGAATGGTTTGGGCTGGAAGGGACCTTAAAATCACCTCATTCCAATCCCCTGCCATGGGCAGAGACACCTTCCACTAGTCCAGATTGCTCAGAGCTCCATCCAGTCTGTCCTGGAACATTCCCAGGGATGGGGCAGCCACAGCTTCTCTGGGCACCCTGTGCCAGGGCCTCACCACCCCCACAGTAAAGAATTTTCTTCTAATAACCCATCTAAACCTGCTCTCTTTCAGTGTGAAGCCATTCCCCCTGTCCTGTCACTGTGTGCTCTTGTAAAAAAGTCTCCAATCCAGGCTGCAGATTTAAGCAGACTGAATTTTCAGAACCAAGGAAAAAGAATTTACTTTTCCATTTACTGACTGCAGAGACAGGATATAAACAACAGCTTTCCTTTTGCCAAGGTCACAAGGAGCAGAGCCATAACTTAAATTTCCAAAAAGTACTTAGAGGGAATGAAGAGCAGAGCTCTGTGAGCTTTGCTAAGCAGACAAGCAGTATTACCAAGCAGACATGGCAATTGATAGCTTAACAGAGAAAAGAGAAGATTTTCTAAATAAGCCAGTTTTAAAACAAAAGAATTAAACTGAGGCATTAACACCACTTCATCAGAGGACCACGACTCAGAGCCAAATGTAAAAAGAAATATTCACTGTCAAAACTGGATGGCAGAAGGAAATAACCTCTGGGGTATTTCAGCCATGATTTAATCACCTCCCATGACTAACTTGTAGAGACTTTGGAAGACTAATGGGATGGAACTGGATCCAAAGAGCATCTAATCCCAATTAATAAAACCAAGAATAACTCCAAAAAGACAAAGAAGAAAGATGACCTAGATTTTTATTCCCTAAGAAGTCAGGAAAAAGCTTTCTTTCAGAGGGAATACATCCCACTTAATATAAAAAAAAAAATGCTTTTTCCTCTGAGGAAGCAGAAAGGCTTTGATTGTGCAATTACTCCAATCAAGCATCAGTTAAAGTCTCATAGTAGATCTGACAAAATGAGTAAAAATAAAAACCTCCCTGATGTGTCTCCCAAGTCACACAGAAAAAATTAAGAGAATTCTCCTAGAGGTGGAAAGTATTGGGAATGAAATACATTTACATGGCTTTTATTACTTATCTACCCAAAGCAAAGTAGGCATTTTCAGGACCACACCAAGTTCCTGTTTTGGTTGAGATTTTCCAACTGCATGCAGTCCCAGTCTGCTTTAGTCCACCAAGATAATTCATGCTTTTCATAAAAGCAAGGATTTACCATCCAGGAATCTAAATTGAGGTATGATATGCAAAAATCCAAACCTCAGAGACAAAACAACACTTGCTCTCCCAGACAGGCCAACTTTTGAAGCACACAGCTTTACAAAATTATTTAAAAAGGTAAATTAACACTGTCATAAGAAGATCCTTCCTTCTACCCTCTTCCTACCTCATTTGTAGACAGATTCCTACAGATGACCTTGCACCACACCTCTGCTGTCTGACCATTCACAAGCCACTTCAACTGGCTAATTCAGTATAAACAGCATTAACTGACCAAAAAAAACCTCATTTTCTGACAGGTTAGCAAACTAGATCAGCTCCTGCAAGGGTCTGGTAAGTACCAAAGCCTGATGGTTCTTTTTCTTGTGCCATGCTTGTTCACAAATCTTGAATCCACACTTCCATGGTGAACCAGCACACTCACACCTGTTTGCACTCCAAAGCCCTCACACCACTTTTCTGGCCTAAAAATCACATATATCACAGCCAACCTTTATGTTTACAAACGACAGCCCTGAATCATTTTCCTCGTATATCTTGCATTCAAGGTATTTTCTTTAGAAAAAAAAAGCTTGCCAAATAAAATTCAAATGCATATTTAAGCCCTCCAAAGTCCCACATGCTCAAATTAAAAGTTACAGGTCTGACAGATCTTCACTGCCTACCTCTAGTTTAGACTTCTTCACTCAAACTCACTTGGCTGAAATACAGTTTTATGTTATTTTCCACAGTCTCCAGGGCTTCCCCCCATCCTAGAAGAAAGGCATTTTCTTGAACCACACTGCAGAGAAGAATGCAGCAGGAAGCCAAGCCATCCTTTCACTTGGAAGGGGTTTAAACAAGAAAATTCCAAACTGTTTTCCAACAAGTCCAGCCCCACGCACTGGCATGAGACCCCATTCCCCTGAATTCACCAAGGATGTTCCTACTTCTGTCTCCCGGGGAATCCGACAGCCACAAAACTCCAAAAGCTTCTGACGTTAAAAAAAAAAATAAGCAAATAATGAAACCTCTGTTTCTTCATCTTTGCAGTCGTTAACACCGCAATTAGAGCTCTCCAAGGATGCACTTCCCCCCCTAATGAATCCCTGGAAACACCCTAACAGGGTGCAGGGCAGATTAGAGAATCCCCACAACACAACTTGGTGAATTGATGTCTCCCCTGAGCAACACAAAACTGAGCCTAGAGACAGTAAGCTTTTTTACACTGTCTTCATTTTGAAACCTTATTAACAAATTAAATGAGAAATAAATACATTTCCTCTGGGAACAGGAGGAAAAAAACCCTACATTTTAGTAAGGAGCCCAGACATCTCTCCGTAAGTCTCTTGAAAGAGACCAGAAAAGCTTATAAAAAAGCAAGTTCATCAACTAGCATCTGAGATTGTGGCAGTACACAAACAAACCCAAAAATCAGCAAACTGCCAGGAGCTGAAATTGAGATTCCCAGTTTTCTGTGGAGGCTGCTCTGGTCCCTGAGCCCTCATCTCCCAGAGATGTCGAGCTCGGAAAAGACACTTCACTGAGACAGCACAACAGCTGGCATGACACTGGGGAAGAAAAGGAGCTTCTCAGCTTCTGCTGGTCTGCAGACACACACATTTCCTCTCTCTGCCAGCCAGGATGGCTCACAGGGAGCTGGAGCACCAGGTCTGACTCCTGAGGAAGAGCTTCCTTCCTGCTCCCTACAAAAGGAACTGGGATGACAAAGGTGAACCAGCAATTAACTACCTTTTCTACCTCACATTTTTGTGTCTCCTTGCTGGAGACCATATGGTCCAAGTTTACAGCCAAGAATAAATCTCTTTACCCACTCCTGTTTGCAGTAACAACCTTAATGTTCTTTTAATGCAGGTTTGGGTGGATGCATTTCCTTTCCTCTTTATGTAAGTAAATCAGTGGGATATGCTTAACCTGCCTCCTAAAACTCAACACAGGCCATGAAATCCAAGCAGGCAGAGTAAAAGATAATTCATGGTCTCAAGTGAAGCCAGGTGGATTACAACTCCATTGGCAAGCACGCACCCAGCATCTGCATGCTTAGAAAAGATTCTAGGAATTGCCTGAATAACCAAAAATTGTCATGCATGCACAATGGATTTTGAATGTAATTCTTGAGTGAACTTCTAAAAGAAAGCAAAGCCACCAGTGCACCTTAGAAACCAAAGCATTACAGGACTTTAATCAAGAATTGCTCCATAATTAGACACACTTTTTCCTGCACAAAAGATTTTTTTAAAGCCAAATATCTGATGCCTTGGAGCTCTGTTATACTTAAGAAAATAAACTTTAAAAGACATTAATTATTCTTGAACTAAGCATTTCCTTACTAAGTCCCATCCTAGAACAACTTTTAACTGCTAATTTATCATCCTCCCTCCCAGAGACAGGGAAGATTTATAGTGGAAAAGGCTTATTTAACATTACTCTGATGCCAAAAACACATGGTGTTACACTTTCGGTGATATTGGTCAAGAAGCAATAACCAAGGAAAACAAACTACTAAGAAATAACTCCCCCAAAACCTCATTCCCATAATTGTAAGGCTTGGCATGGTTCTGTTGGAACAAACTGCAGCAGGATCTCAACTTGAAGGTTGTTTATAAAAGACCAAACGTCTGATTTCATCCTCTTGCAGGCACCTGCCTATCCCTTATCTCCACTGCAGCACTGACCCCACTCTGCCAGGAGCACATTCCAGAGCCCCACTGCCCGTGGGAGAACTGACCATGCCAAACCTGCAGGAGAAAGTCACTCTGAGTTTTCTAACACAGGGTCAAGCCACTGACACAGGAAGAGATGCAAAGGATGAGGGAAGAGAAATGCTACCTGCATGCTGCTGCCAAAATCCAGAAGCAACCTGAGGGAAGGGTCAAGGTCACAGTAAGAAAAGATGGGAGGCCAGCACAGGGACTCACACATAGCATCCACCTCAGATGAGATTTAAATTAATGAAGTGAGGAAGAGGAGAAGAATGAACAGCCAAACCTCCAAAGCACAGGATTTCACAGCAAGAACATTCACTGCAGCCATCTGTCAAAAAAAAGAAAGTAAAAACAGGACATCTGTTGCCCAACAAAGTTCTCAGATAGTCTGAGGTGGTTTTTTTATATAAGAGGTGAGAAGAAGAAAAAAACAAGAGGGGAAAAAATAAACCAGGATAATAAGAATGGCTCTTCTAATTTCATTCTAATCAGAGGGCAAGAACCACCTATGAGGGAAACAACTGGCTGACAGAAGGAACAAGAAGACAACTCCCACAGTTCTTCAGAAGGGAAAACAGAGTTATAAAAAGAATAAAATGAACTCACAGTAAAAACACAAGCTTTCTGAAACCCAGATGAAAAAAAGATCTGAAGCTTATTGACATATCACCTCAGCTAAGTAAGGGCTCTTCAATATTTTAAAATTCAAGGTGTTTTGCGAAAGTGCAAATCGCATCCCTGGAGGTCACTTCATTAAGGGAACAGCACAGTTGACAGAATACAAAAGGTCAGGGCTTTAGGAAAGAAACTACCAGGAGGCAGCACTGAAGGTAAAATGAAAATATTCCTTCAGAATTCCTGCAATGCAAGAAAGCACAGCTGAAGCAGGAACGCATTAACCCACTATTCAATGAGAGGGAAAATCTCTAACAGATGATGCCAAAGCACTTGGGGCATTTTCTGCATCAATCTCCACTCAGTAAGATGGATTAGCTGGCTAATGTAACTCATAGCACAGCAGAAGGAGCAGGAGCCCAGGCTAGAACTGGGAAATGCATTACAGCAACTGCTCCAAACCTCCCGAGCCAGCAAAGCCACAGCTCTGAATTTTCCATGCAGATTTATCGGCACACTTCAAACAAAAAGCACCATAAAGGCAATGTGCTTCTGCAGACAGCTTAATGAGCTTCCATAAACCCATGGACGTGTAGTCCATAAACCTGTGGACTATATCCAGGGGTTACAGCATTAGGAGTGCATCAAGGTTTTCAAATCTGGTAGATGTAATATTTACCCTTTGAAAACTGACAAAAGCAGTTTTGGATCATCTCTCTGCTCTCTGCATTAAGTTCCAACGACCTAAAGAAGGACTAAAGCACCTGCCTCTAAAGAGCAGGAAACAAATACACAGGAAAACACAGACCAGAGTCAGGCTTACCATCAGATCCTGGGAAGATGACAAAATAATCTGAGGGAAAAAAACCTATCTCCTGCATATTTCAGATAACAGAACAGATGAGATTCAACACATAATTTCTTAGAAACAAATCATATCAAAGGAATATGATATGATATTATTAATTCCCCCAGTGACACAGTAACAATATAGATAGTGAAACAGCAACTACAGGCAAAGTAGTTTTGGTTTAACTGGACTTTTGACACTCCTAAACTGACAGTCATACAATCCAAACAAAAGCAGAACATACTGAAGCAGTCAGAGATTATTAGAAACCCACACCCAGAGATAAGCTATCATTACTTCAGTCAGAGACAAAATTGGTAGCAAGCCCATACACATGGCTCTAATCTTTTCACATTCTCCACTGTTACAGAAAGTAACCAGGGGAAGAGAGTTATTTAGCAATGAATTTATGGCAGGCAACTTCATATTTCACTCTTCACTTGGATTTCTTATGGTCACAAGCAACAATTCCCAACATCTCCCAGACATTTTGTCCACAAACTACACATTGGAAAATATCAGGATGTTAACAGAGAATAATCTCAGATCATTTCAAAAATCTGGAGAGAGGGTGTCAGAATCCAAAGTCACTTGAAGCAAGTGCAAAAGTCACCTGAAGTAACAAGTTGTTTAACAGGGCAAAAAGGTAATAATAATCATCTGCACAACATAAATGGAAATAAAGCTAGAATTCTGTCCTGCCCACAGATACACTGAGTGGTAAAAGTTAAAGAATCTGGGGCTTATGCTCAACAGAAATTAAATGTACAACTGCAAGAAAAAAAAAATAACAACAAGATTCATCATCCTGCCTGGATGAAATGCAGGTGTGAAAAAAGCACAAAATAATTTTGATTCTGGCTGTTGTACTAGTGACTCAGATGGAACACCATGTCCAGCTCCAATAAAATGCAAACCAAGTGGAAAAGGCCTTAAAAAACCCAGTGAGAATAGCCCCCAAGTGTAACAAAAAAAAATTAAAAATCACTGAAGAGAGGAGACTGAAGCAATGGGATTTCTTCAGAGTGAAAAACACCAAAGAAAAAGCCCTCAAAATATTCCAGACATTCCTACAAAAGAGAAATAATAGAGTTCACAAGTGTATAAAAATCATGGTAGAGTTCTTAAATGCTTCAATCAGAGCAAATAAATTTAGATTGGAAATTAGGACTAGCATTTTCAATGGTAAGAACTGCAGAATAGTAAAATAGATTGACTAAGGATAAATCTCCATCAAAAACTTACGTTAGCTCATTTGCTTTGGGAGCTAATTAAACACTCCTTCCTTGTGACTGAAATATGGTGAATTTATGAGAACAAGTGTCAATTAATTACCTCCTTCCATTCACAGGTGGGTCAGCTGAGCTTCCAGTGTCTGGATGAGTTATTACAGAAATTTATTAACCATTACTAAGAAACAATTTCCAGCATGAAGGCTTTGTAACACTGTATGGAAACAATAATAGATATACAACCCTGAGAGTGCTCTTGGAAGGAAAACACAGAGGAAAAGTGGCACACTTGAACCACATCGAGATGGAGAGCCCTTAATTACAACAAAAACAAACCCAGAGATCCTACTCTGCAACAGGGATGCAAACAACAGGAGCTGGGGGAAGCAGAGAAAGCCCTTGTGCAGAAATAAGGAGCAAGACAAGAACAGCAACCCCAAATACAGCATCAGCAGCAGCACCCAGTAAAGCAGAAAACACCATTAACTGTCTCAAGCAAAACTCAGCTACAAAAAAAGCCCAAAACAGCTGAGAACCAGTGCAGGAGAGCAAACTGAGACATGCTGTCCTCTGCTGGAAGTGGCTCTGGAGGAGCATCAGGACCACTTCGATGGAGCCCTTTGATCTTTGGTGAAGATCGAGGCATCATTTTACACCAGGTACAGCTTTGCCTAAACGGGGATGTTGCCTTTTGGGCTCTGCTGTCAGCAAAGGGACACTCCTGAGGCCACCTGTCCCACACCACCACACCTTCATGGCAAGAGGAGTGCTCGCACAGAGCACAGGAGCAGGGAACAGAATGAAAAGTAACATTTTTTCCTTAAGACAATAAGATAAATCCTTTCTTGTAATTGGTTTCCTTCATCCTGTTCACTTGCAACAATGCACCAATGCAAGCAAAAGCTCTTAGGCTGCATCTTTTCAATGTAATTCACAGGAAGTTTAAAAAAGCTACACATCACACGAAAGACAACAAAAATAAAAAATACACAAAGGACTGCTACTGCAGTACTGGACTTGAATGGAGTACATGCAGGATGAATTTAGAGTACAGCCTTTTAAACTTCCACACTAAGGATGGTCTCCAGATCTGGAAGGAGATCAGTTCAGGCTATTTGTGACTTAAACCAGCAAGAGACCAGAGTTAGGTACTGTCTAAGGATTGAGTTTTGGAAGAAAAGGACAAAAGTAATGACTGTTCTTGGGGAAAAGAAAAATAATAAAGGAAAAAAAACATTAATGAGTTAAGACTACCATCAGCACAGGTTCCCAAGAGGATTTTCCAACATCTAAACCAGCACCAAACCTTCAGCAAAGCACTCTTCATTCAGCAGAATTAACACATTAAAAAAACCACAACAAAACACCTTTTTCTTTTTGCTACACGAATTTCAAACAATTCCACGGGAAGCGCATTTTCCCCTGCGTTCCCCGCTCCGCAGCCCGGAGCGTCGCAGCCCTGCGGGACCGGAGCGTGTCTCGAACTCACGCCGTGCCCCGTGGGTCCCTCCCGCTTCCCGCCGGGAATTTCAGCGCGGGGAAGGCACCGGGGGCAGCGCGTCAGACCCACCCCGGACCCTGACACGGGGGAGGAACCGGCGGCACGAGCGGCCCGGAGCCGCCTCGCCAACGCCGCTCGGGTCCGGCGGAGCCGCTGTCGCCCTCAGCCCCGGCCCGGCCCCGGGAGCGACCCCTTCCCCCGGGCCCCGCCGAGCAGCCGGGGCTCCGGACCGCGCCCGCTCTCCCCCCGGGGCCCGGCGCCACTCACAGCGTGTGCCCGCAGACGTTCACCATCAGCTTCAGGGAGGGGTTGCGGTACTTGGTGGTCTTGCACCGCGGGCAGCCCAGGTCNGGCAGCGCCTGCCCGGCGGCGGCGATGGGGGCTGGCCGGGCCCCGGTTGTAACGGGGGGAGACGGCGGGCACTTGCCCATGACGAGCCAACAGGAACCACAGAGTCAATGACTGCAGGAGAGACCACCGTGTCAACCGGACCATGGCACTGAGTGCCACGTCCAGCCTGTCCTTAAACGCCTCCAGGGATGGTAACTCTACCGCCTGCCCGGACAGCCCATTCCAGTGTTTATCTCAGGAGAAATTCCTCCTAGTGTCCAGCCTACACCCCCACTGGCGCAGATAAGACTGCCCTCTGATCCTGTCGCTGGTAGCCCGGGAGCAGAGCCCGACCCCAACCTGGCTACAGCCTCCTTTCAGGGAGTTACAGACACTGATAAAGTCCTCCCTGAGTCTCCTTTTCTCCAGGCGAAACACCCCCAGCTCTCTCAACCGCCTCCCATAGCACTTGTGCTCCAGACCCTCTCCCAGCTCCGCTACCCTCCTCTGGACTCGCTCCAGCACTTCAACGACTTTCTTGAAGCGAGGGGCCCAGGAGCAGACACAGCAAAACTCTCTCACGCCCAGTAACGACGGCACGCAGCACCGGGAGCGTTTTAACCCTTCCCCTTCCAGGGAAAGCCGCAGGTGACGGAGCCGGCGCTTCCCGGGGGCTCCAGGTGGAGATGNCCCCCAAAAAAAAATTGTGTCTGGAAAACAAACCGAAACATGTCTTCTGCCTCCCCCGCCACGGACGACATCGTGATCGCGGTAGAGATCAAGGAGGAAAATGTGATGGAAATGCTCTCCGAAGCCCCCGACGGGCCCGCGCCGCCGCCCCCTCCCGCCGCTGCCCCGTTCCCCATGGAGCATGCAGGCTCCGCCGCCGCCGGCGAGGAGGGAGCCGCGGAACAGGTACTGCTCCATACGGAACTCCTGGCCAGGAATCACCACGCTGCCTCCTCTCCCTCCTCTTCATCTTCCTCCTCCTCCTCCTCGCAGACCCCCCTGGCTTTCTCCCCGGACCACGTCGCCTGCGTGTGCGAGGCGCTGCAGCAAGGTGGGAACCTGGACCGCCTGGCCAGGTTCCTGTGGTCTTTGCCCCCGAGCGATCTGCTACGTGGCAACGAGAGCCTGATGAAAGCCCGGGCGCTGGTGGCTTTCCACCAGGGCATCTACGCCGAGCTCTACAGCATCCTGGAGAGCCACAACTTCGACTCCTCCAACCACCCGCTGCTGCAGGAGCTCTGGTACAAGGCTCGCTACACCGAGGCGGAGCGAGCCCGGNCCGTAGCCCCGCCCTCCCGGCGCGGCGCAGCCAATGAGCGGGCGCGGCCGGGGCAGCGGTGGGCGGGGCCACATAGTCTTGCGGCGGGTGCGGGAGCCGCGGCGGGGGGAGCGGCGGAGCGCGGCCGGGATACAGCAGCGATCCCGGATGGTCACTGCGGGGCCGGGGGAAACCTGATCGGCCAGAGCAGGAGGAGGAGAAGAGAGATAGTGAAGGGGGGAGAGGAGGAGAAGGGAGCGCGCGGGGGNGCAGACCCCCCTGGCTTTCTCCCCGGACCACGTCGCCTGCGTGTGCGAGGCGCTGCAGCAAGGTGGGAACCTGGACCGCCTGGCCAGGTTCCTGTGGTCTTTGCCCCCGAGCGATCTGCTACGTGGCAACGAGAGCCTGATGAAAGCCCGGGCGCTGGTGGCTTTCCACCAGGGCATCTACGCCGAGCTCTACAGCATCCTGGAGAGCCACAACTTCGACTCCTCCAACCACCCGCTGCTGCAGGAGCTCTGGTACAAGGCTCGCTACACCGAGGCGGAGCGAGCCCGGGGCAGACCCTTGGGGGCGGTGGACAAGTACAGGTTGCGGAGGAAATACCCCCTGCCCAGGACCATCTGGGACGGCGAGGAGACGGTCTACTGCTTCAAGGAGAAGTCCCGCAACGCGCTGAAGGAGCTCTACAAGCAGAACCGATACCCCTCGCCCGCCGAGAAGCGCAACCTGGCCAAGATCACCGGGCTGTCCCTCACCCAGGTCAGCAACTGGTTCAAGAACCGCAGGCAGCGGGACCGCAACCCTTCCGAGACCCAGTCCAAAAGGTGAGGGAAAACTTTTCCTCCCCGCCCCCTCTCCCGCCTGCCTTTCCCTCTCCCGGCTCTTTCTTCCCTTGCAAACATGGCGCTTACCTTCGGTGCGCCTCGTCCTCCCCTCCTTCCTCCTCCCCGCTCCCTCGTTCCCAACACACCCACCCGGCCCGGGAGTGCGAGGCGGCGCGGGGGAACTTCCCGGACCCGCCGCCCCGCGCTCCCGGGGGAGCTCCCGGCGCGGGGGAGCGGCGGCGCGGACTCCCGGGAGGGGACGGGACGGGGGTGTTTGTTCCCCCCGCTCCCTGTTTTTATTCAATTGTCGCGCCTGACAGAGTTAATCATTGACGGCCGGAGGACGCGCGGGGTCCCGGCGCTCCCTCTGTTTTGAAACCTGACTCGGGAGCGGGCCGGGCTCGGGTTTCAGCGGGGGAGCGGGGCCGGTTCCCGGGGCTCCCGGCCGTGCCGCGGGGCGGGAGAGCGGCCCCGGCTCCGCTCCGCCCGCACTCGGGCTCGGCTCCCCCCGCCCCGCGGCGGGGGCGCGGGCAGGTGGAGGTGACCTCCCCGCTCCCGCCCCCCGCCTGCCTCCGGGAAGGGACGGGAAGGGGGAGAAAGCGCGGGGAGGAGGGGGGGGAGGAAGGGAGCGGGGAGAGAAGGAGGGAAAGCGGCCGGCGGAGGGGGCCCCAAGGCATTTCTCAACCAAGGGCGCGATTGTGCCGCCGCGGCCCCTCTCCGCGGGACACATCAAAGGGCGAGGGGGGAGGGAGGGGAGAGCGACCGAAAAATGCAGCCGAGGGCGGACCAGTCAGCGAAAAAACCCGGCGCAGCCCCGGGCGGAGGCACAAAGGCCGCCCCCCATCCCTCCGTCCCTCCCCCCGGCCGCCGGGCACGGCCGGAGGTGCCTCCGCCGGCAGCGGGGGCAGCGCGGGCCGGGGTCTCCCCCTTCCCCCGGGCCGGGGGCGCCAGGCTGAGCCCAGAGGGTCCGGCAGCGCTTCCCGGCCTTGCCTCACCTCCCAGCGCTTTGCCAAATGGCCGCGGCCGGTCTCACACGTGTGGACAGCCCCGGCCGGCGGAGGGGGGCCCAGGCAGTCCCCTTCGGTCGCCGGTGTGGAGGAATTTATTTACAGCTCCATAACCCAGTCTGTAAAGTTTCTCCTTTGACGAGTGTTTGGTTTGATGTGTTCTATTCTAAGAAATCTCCTCCCTTGGCTTGAATATTCGTTTAAATTGCCTTGTAAAGGCAAAACACAGAAAAATATTGTTCGTGGAAGCTCTCACGTACTTGTGTTAAAGCAAGAAGTCCCCCTTGGTGCAGAGATCCTGGTACACCGTGGTAATGCAATGTCATCTCTCCATCTTTTCCCATAGCGAGTCAGATGGCAACCCTAGCACAGAAGATGAATCCAGTAAGGGGCGGGAGGATTTATCTCCCCATCCGCTCTCCAGCTCATCCGACGGCGTTACCAGCCTCAGCCTTCCCGGCCACATGGAGCCTGTCTACATGCAGCAGCTTGGAAACACTAAAATAGCCTTGAGCTCGTCCGGTGTCTTGTTGAATGGGAACCTCATGCCTGCCAGTACCTCTCCTGTCTTCCTCAATGGTAGCTCGTTTCTTCAGGGACCCAACAGTGTCATACTCAATGGACTCAGCGTGGGCACTTCGCAGACTGTTACCTTGAATTCGCCCAAAACCGTGTCAAGTGTTGTGAGCAACGGGGTGTCCATCACTGACATACTGTCATCATCATCATCAGAAGATGTTAAAGACTTCAAACTCCTTCAGGCTTCGGTCCCCAACGCCACAGCAACCTTCAGCCCTAGCAACATCCCAGTCACTTTCCCAGGATTGATACCGAGCTCAGAGGTGAAAAGGGAAGGCGTAGAAACTGCTGCTTCCCAGGATGGAGGCTCCGTAGTTACTTTTACTGCTCCTGTCCAAATAAACCAGTATGGCATTGTCCAGATCCCCAATTCAGGAACAAATGGCCAGCTGCTGAACGGAAGCATTGGTTTTTCTTCTCTGCAGCTGCCTCCAGTTTCTGTGGCAGCTTCACAAGGTAAAAGCTTTGCCTCTTGCAGAAATAAGTATGAGAAAAAGTTGGAATCAGGCACACTTAGCATTTTAGAAGCTGTGGTCCTTTTCTTCCAAGGTATCAACATGGTATCTCAGCCTTGGCCACACACAGAACATCAAATAATACCGTTTGCCTCCCTTTATAGTGGGTTATGCTCGTGGGCAGACTGTCAGATGAGGCTGAGCTCCTCTGCTAAGAGCATGGAAGGAGGTCTGGTAATTTACACCCCTTTCATCTCATGCTGTTCACAGAAGTCTGTGATACGAGTCTTCACAAATATCTGTAAATTTTACATGTTTCAGTAATTCAAAATATTCCCCATTTGCCACTGAACTCTTTTAATGAGAAGGTTCATAAAAATGAAAATTTTGGCAGCTGGAATTTGTTACCGTTGTTGTTCTTGTGGTGGTTGTTTTGGTTTTTTGTTTTCTTAACGAAGGCATTTCACAAAAATACATTTTGAATTACCGTAGACACAACAAGACCAAGCAGTTGCTTGTACATTTTCTGTTCTGTAATTAAGAAAGATTAAACTTGAGGGAAACAATGGAAGTAAGCACTAGCTGGTAGATATAAAATGTGAGGCTCTTTGGATAAAACTGCCTTCAGTCCAAGGGAAATATGTCATCACAGGTTCATGTGCCAAGTGTGCAGGCTCCTCCCCAGGTTTGCTTTAGAGTTGGTCTTAACATACCATAGTCTGAATCTTGCAGCTGGCCAGGAAGAAACCCAGGGAGCACAAACCTAGTTCTGGATCCCTTTTTTGAAGCAGGTCAGGTAAAAAGCACAATTGAACATCTTTTGTGCTCGTTGGCCACTTTATCTTTGATTACGAAAATGATGAAACGGGAATGGTTCTTTCTAGTTTCAAGAGCTGTGAATATTACAATGAAAGTCAAATTGTGCTCATGTGCTTCTTTGAATTTAATGTGTATAGGGCGTGAATTGTTCTTACTGAAGGTGTGCAACCACATTTCAAATGGGTGCACACAATTACAAGGTCCTAAAATGTGGCACTCACAGGCACTGGAAGTTATTGGCACATAGTTTACCAAGATTAAAGAGAGAAGACCTTTAGTCTGAATGCCACCTGTAATTACTAAAGCCACTTAATCCACATGCTCCAAGGCATAAACTAGCAGCCAGCAAAGGTGAGAAATAAAGTTGTCCTTTTAAATATTGTAGGACTATTGTACTTGAAAGTCCTAAGATTAGTAATAAGCACTTCTCTGACCATTTTTCCCGTTGTTAAAAATACTGACTGCCCACTGGAGAGTGATCCACCATATCTTTGGTGCAGAGAAAAGGCATGGTTTTCTTGGATGGATAGCTGGCTGCCTGTTCCAAGTGAAGCATGCTGCAGGCTATTTCAAGTAAGCCAGTAATTAATACCGACAGGTAACTTCCAGTTACCTGGCTTTGTTTTTCTAGTTTACCCATATGCATAACATCTTCCAAAAAATTGTCATTGATTAACTGAAATAATTAGGGAACTAAAATATTCCCCATGTGAGAAATTAATATTTGGTGCTGTTCTAAAATATTCAGCTCTGTCCAACTGTAGTCTCTTATAATTAAACTGTGTTTGAGAAAGAGAGGTGTTCCAAGTGGGACTCAGTCCCAAGAGCCAGTATTTCTTATTTTAGGAATTACCATAATGACAACTGACATGGCATGTCCAGTGTAAACAACTTCATGTCATCTCTGGCCACCTCTTCTTGCTTTGGCTCACTACAACCTCATATGGGCAGTGCCATGGCTGTCAGAAAGGGCAGGCAGCACTGGGTGACTTTTCACAGCGTGGTGGATGTGCTAGGATTAGGATTTTAGAAAATCATGATAAAGCAAGGTGAAAGGAGCTGAGTGCTTGAGGGTTGCCCTGTTAGAACGATAGAAATTACCGGTTTTTCGTGTTTTCTGTGCGGGTTGGCTCGGGCAGGTTCTGCCCAGCAGTAGTGGATTTCATGTGACGTGTCTCCAGTTCCCACACACAAGCTGTAGTCTGTCACTGAACTATCTTTAATAGCTTTTCATGCTTCTATTCTTAGATAGAAATTGAGTGGTGGCAACTAGTGAAGGCCAAAGCACATTCATTTTGGTCACATGGCTGGGGACTGTTTGCTCCTTAATGAGAGTCTGAAAGATACCTAATCTAATATACCAGAAGCTTTTTTTTTTTTAACTTTCTAGAAGCAACTTCTATTAACAGCACTGATTTCTTTACACCAAGTTTTCTCTCACCCACTACAACAATTGCTTTTCAGTGTTGCATGCAATATTATTGTATGTATATACTGCAAAGGTAAAAAAGACCAGGACTACATAACTCTCTGCCAGCTGTAATCTCTGTTTTCTCTGGCTTCCCTTTCCTTAGGTAATGTCTCAGTAAACCCCAGCACATCTGATGGAGGAACTTTTACGACTGAATCTTCAACAGTCCAGCAAGGAAAGGTTTTCTTCAGCCCCCTTGCCCCGAGTGCCGTGGTTTATACAGTTCCCAATTCGGGCCAGGCAGTAGGATCTGTCAAGCAAGAAGGACTGGAAAGAAGCCTGGTGTTTTCTCAGTTGATGCCAGTCAGTCAGAACACACAACTGAACATCAACATGTCTTCTGAAAATATCTCCAGTGCAGGACTCCAGTCCCTGGCCTCCTCGCTCGTGAATGTAACGCCCTCACAGAATTTTTCCCTCACGCCACCGACTCTTTTAAATGCTGCAGAACTGAGCTCTGGTATCTCGGAGAGCCAGTCCATGTCTACACCCGTGACCAGTACCTCTACAGTGATATCTATCAGCAACACTAACTATGCAACCCTCCAGAACTGTCCCCTCATCACCAGTCAGGATCTGTTGTCCATCTCCACGGCACAGCCCGTGCTTGGAGAAATAGTTTCGACAAGTGGAGACCGTGTCAGCCACCCCCCTGCACAAGTGCACCAGGATTTTGGCAGAGAGCAGAGGTTGGTTCTGCAAGCCGTGCCTGATGTCAAAGAGAATTTCTTACCTAATTCTGAGAGTAAGTCAACTGGCAATTTAATGATACTGGATTCCAAATCTAAGTATGTTATGAGTAACATGGTTGACACGGTGTGTGAAGAACTGGAAACAGACAAAAAAGAACTTGCCAAACTGCAGACAGTTCAGATGGATGAAGTTATGCAAGACTTGTAACTTCTTTTCTTTTCTTGCTTTCTGTTTTAATAGATAAGTCTCCTGTTGAGGCCCTAACAAACACCTAATGGGGTGTTTTTGGGGTTTTTTGCTTGGTGGGTTTTATTTTCATTTTAAGAAACCAGAAGAACATTTAAGTGGTCTGAACCAATGTACAGAGGAATCTCCAGCAATGGAATTAGGTTGCCACGCTTGGTTTGCATGCAGTATTCTCTTTTAAGCAGATTAAAGGAGAAAGGAAATGGCCAGGGCAAGTACTGAGGAATGGGTACAGGTTTGGCTACCAGATACTACCCTGAATATTTAACTAGACTCTCCATAGTACAACATACTCTTAACAGTAAGTATACACTCCTAACTTCAGATGGAAAAGAAAAATCTCACTCCAAAATGGTAGAAAAAGTGCAGTCATTTTTTTTCTGTTTACTTCCAGTCCATGGGCATTGAGAGATTTCTGAGGAACTCTAGACGATACCTCTCCGGCTACTTTTATGTTGTTTGAGGTTAAGAAACAAAACAAAATCACAATATTGTTACTGGTATGTTTGCTTTTTATCCAGCAGACTTGCATTCGAACCAAAAAATCTCACGTCAATCATGTACAGGTTTCTGAATGCTACGGCTAGCATTTTGTCAGTGCACCAGAAAAAGCATCGTTTGAAACTCTAATTATGCAATTCAGAAGCTTTCTATCCAGTATGAATGTAAATATTGTTTCAGTTCTTATAAAGGAGACTTGTTTTTTTAATTAGTACAATGGATTTTATTTATGGTTTATGTTCCCTTTCACTTTAGACACAATGCATTGAAAAGGAAAACGTTTTCTGGCTGTTTAATTTATTTTATTGTTTGAGCAGGAAGTAAGCATAGTTATTTCTGACAAGGTTTTACTTTTCTTCGTAGTTTTTTTCAAGCAATAGACTGTAAAAGTAAAATGTTAATCACACTGAAACTAGAAAATTAATTCCCAGTCTCACAAACCCAGGAGGTCACTGTTTCTACCCCCTCTGTCTTTGTGTTCAGGGGTTTTTTTTTTTGTTTGTTTTGTTAGTAATTTGCGAATTAGTTGAACCCTTTTGTGTATTTTTTACAGAATTCCACGTGCCTTTCTTCCTAGTGGCCTTATCTTTGTTACTGAAGCACAGTGGCAGGAGGAATAAAAACACTGATTTGCAAATATCCGTCCTCAGGGCCAAATCCTGATGCCTTACTTCTGCAAGTAGACCCGCTGACTTGGGTGCCCCTGCTTGCACGAGTAAGATGAGGTTTAAGAGTCTTCTGGACTTCATGGGTGACATTTCCTGGCAGTGCAGAGAGCCAAGGATGGGTCCTGGTCCTTCTGCACCACATCAGCAGGACAGGAGGCTCTGACCCAGGGCTGTGCCAGGGGGAAGCTCTTGGCTCCAGCCTCAGGTGGACGAGCAGGAAAGGTTGGATGGGCAGGCCAGGGAAGGGAACCCCATGTTTACACAGGTCAAACAGCCCGTGTGGAAAGGCTTCAGCTGCTGCTCAGGCAAGGCCCCCATCCAGGAGTGCAGTTGGGTGTGTATTTATCTATCTCCTGCCAGGAGAGGCAGCCTGGGGGTTAATGGTGGTCCATGCCTGGCCAGGGATGGATGTCCACACCTTTCTCCCTGGGGACAGCAGAAGCAGGTGGAACTGATCTTAACCTTTCCTCCAGGGGAGTTTTTGTAGCATGGAAAAGCACATCCTTTAAGCTTTAAAGTAATAATAAGAATTCAGATGTACAAAAACGGCGTGCTGTTAATCCTCGTGGGTTTGGTTGTGTTGTATTTTATCCTAATGTGAATATATACAGTAACTAAAGCATGTGTTCATCCCCAGCAGGGGCCTGCTCCGAAGCCTTTGGGAGGCAATGGGAAATGTTTTCATAAGCTTCTGTGGGCTCTGAATCAGGCTCAGGACAAAACAAGATCACTTGCAAAGGACAAAAAAAAAAATTGAAAGGAAAGATTAATTGAGGTGGCATATCCCTGTGTGTTTGTCTTGGTTTTAGCTGGTTCCATGGAAAGCTTTTGGGGAATGAAGGTTTTCCCGTGCGCCGTGAGCACGGCATCGGCGTTCTCGTTGTAGTTTTGCACTATATTGCTGGTTTTGCAAGGTCTTCTGTGGAACCTTGAGGCTGAGCTCTGTCGGTGAGCACTGGAGTCCACAGTGCAAGCCAGAGTCTCCAGGGCTGCAGGGAAAAGTGCAGGGAAGGGGAAGAACGAGTGTGCAAGGGGAGCACTTGCAGCGGCACAGGAGTCACCGACGCCCTGCAGGCAGGAGCAGCCCATCAGCAGTTGGCTGTCCCCACATGCTCCCGGGCAAACAGGGTGTTTGAGGCAGAGATTATCACAGGCAGGACATGGAGCTGTATGTTCCCCTGGCACAACTTCCCCTGGTGCTGCCGGGAGCTCCGCGTGAGCAGGGAATTGGATAGTCCTGAGTTCTCCTAACCACTCTGCTTGTTTATCTGTTTGCTGGGCCCCAGCATGAGCAATCTGTTTCCCACCTCTTCTTCACCCGTGTAACCAAGATGGTGATGACAGTCGCTGTAGCTGTATATGCTTTGCATGAAATCGTTCAGCCATTTGGAAAATTAGAAATACCCTGTATCGCTGTCGTTTTAATGGAGAATGTGTACTTGGCTCTGAAGGAGTTGATGGTGGATTAACATTTGGTCTGTGAAGCTCAGACTATATTTGGAGGCAAGCTAGGGAATATTTCAGAGCAGTTGTCAGTGTGATCATCTCTCATAAATGAAGAGACTGTGGTGTTACAACAGTACCTGTTACTTTATTTTTTTATTTTTCCTTCTTTGCATTCATTGTGTTACTGAGGCTCTGAATTCCATGGCCTTGCAGCACAGTTGATGTGAAAAACTGTGTGTGTTGTTACAGTGGCACGTTTCTTGGAGTGTCTGGTACTTCTAATAGGAGCCTTCCCACTCTTCAGTGGGAATGGAGGTTGTACATAAAAGCAGTGTTTTGGGACAAAGTAAGATTAATCTATTCTAGTCTTCCAGATATCAAGTAACTTCCTATTATCTTTTACTCTTTCTTTCTTTCTTTCTCCCATTGAAAATGAGTGTCATTCCCTCCAGATAACGTAGTTATAACCTCGTGTTTTCTGCGGGTACATATGCACAATATAAAGACTCATTGCACGGTACAGTGTGTTTAAAATAGAAATTTAAATAAGTAGTTTTATTCCTTCCAAGGGTAAGTTTTTATTTTGTGGCCCTCAGGCAGGCAGGCTCACTGCTCTCAATAGACAGTACTCAAAGCCCCAAAAAGTGTCCAGGGCCTGATCTTTGGCTGCTGTAAATAAGGCGTTGCTCCACTGATTCCCAAACCAAGGATTTTTACGTGGTGTTTAGGGGATTTGGATGCTGGTCTCCCACACATGGGAAGGCAGTGAATGTCCAAGCCCCACAGACAGCCCTTATTATCACATTCTGTTGTTTAAATGGAAGGTATGTCTACCTGGCATACTCATTCCTTCTCTTCCCTCCCTCTCTGCTGTGGGTGAGAATAAAGGATCATTTCAACTTCACATATGTTTGTAACTTTTAAGTCCACTGGAAATCTTACAGAAAACATTGCCAAATTCTACCGCTTTACTAGTCCCAGACTCAGCTTTGAAAAATATGCTTAAAGTTCAAGCAAATTCTTACAAAGCACGATGTTAAAAACTCCTCTCTTCCTTACTACTTTTGATTAAAGCTGCCTCTGTTTCACCCAGAGTTTTGCAGAAAACCAGAAACCCGTTGAATTGAGTGCTCTGTGTGGAATATTTGCAGCGTTATCCCTGTGGTCTTACCTGCAAGGACATTTCAGCAATGTAAATCACAGACATCTATTGGCCAGGTCCTCAGCTGGGCTAAATTAGCACATTTCCATAGGCTTTGGTGTCCTTCCATGCCAGCTGGGAATATGGTCCATTCATTTCACAGGTGTTAGGTCAGGGACGGATTTGGCCCAGTACACAGTGGCAGCACAAACCAGAGCACAAGGCTGACACTTGGGTAGAACCAAACAGTCAGAGTCTATCAAAGCATATACCTCTTCCCATTTTCTGCTTTCCCCTACCTGTGGATTCAGGAAGACTCATTCAGAAAGTGATTTCTCCCAGAAGTGAGGCTGGAACTGTCGTTACTGCTCTCAGTCTGAGATTGATGACAATAATGGACAGGTTCTGACTTCAAAAATTCAAAATCACCTCAATAACGATTTTCACTTAAATAAATCAGGGTGGAATTTGGCCCTGTGTGCACAGGAGCTTTTCATGTACGTAGATTTCCAGTGTCTATGCACTTTTCTTAGCGAGGGCAGATGAACAAGAGGGTGCATCCCTCCAGTACCATGTGAAATATGTGTGCAGGGCTCTGGGGACATGAACTGCCCAGTGCTTGTGGTCGAGAAGAATGTCAAATCATCAAAAAGAATAGTAATTTTATAATTCTGAAAACAAAAATCGCGGTGTTTTTAAAAGCAAGGATGCCTGAAGTCTTCCTGTATTTCCTAGCAGTTATTATCTTGAAGGATATTTTATACCTTAGTTGTATGTTTCATATAATTTAAAACTTGCTTCTTAAATTTCTTAACTCAAGGAGGGGGTGAATCTTCTGGCTTTCAGGATTCACATTCAGAGGATGTTTGTTCTTTTGCTGCATGTACTGTTTGTCCAGAACTAACCAGTTATTTCTCCAGTATGGGTTTTATTGTGCCTTACAACAAATATTAAATTTAAGCGGAATGTACGCGTTAGAGGAGGGAATAATCAAAACTTTACTGCACTGTTAGGTGATGCTGCCCCAGAGTGTATCATCAAACATATCTGTGCTTAATTACCCAACCAAAGAGATCTAAAGTATGTATGTTTGTTGTACTGTAATAGGGGTTTGTGCCTGGACAATTAAGTGTTTTATTTGTATTCTGAGATGATGTGAACTTATTTTTCTAAACACTATACTGAATAAACTTTATATTTATACACATCTTGAGTAAATATTTGTTTGGATGTCATGTGAGGGCATTGAATTTTGAGTTGGAAAAGCAATCTGAAGTAGAAACTTGGCTTTTAGTGACTCATCATGAAAGGTGATGGCAACTAGGAACGCCTGTGCTTGCCAGGGATTTGATCTAAACCCTGTTTTAGCAGGAATGAGGTTTTCTGTTGACTTCAGGGGGTTTTGTCGGAATTCTAAAATACTAAATTAAAAAACATAAATCTTATACCTCATATTGAATCTATTTGTGTCTCAAACCAAATTTTTACCGTAATTAGTTAAATATTATTAAAATCTATTTCCACCTGCTAGTTAGGACTAGTCAGTATTTATTTATGATTCCCATGGCATTGGCATGCTTTCTATATCAGGGGCTTTTTTTTTTGGGGTAGGTGTGCTCCTATTTGACGAATTCCTGTTTTTTTTAAATGTTTCACATAGTGTCAGACTTGGTTTTGGCAGCCTTTTGAGAACAGCTTGAAATGTTATGTTCCCCTGATATTAAAGGATTTAAACACATTACCATATTACTTCAGATCTGTGTTCCAAGCACCAGGATTGCCTGGTTACCATTTTGATGCCAAAATGAACGACAGTAAATTCAAATAGAGTAACCTGTGCAGGTGAAGTAGTTTCCCTCACTGAAGCTATGTATACATTAGAGATATTGTGTATATATCCTGCACACCCCAGCAGGAAAACACCCTTCCATCCCCTTAAAATGTGTTTAGGCCATAGGAAACAAGGTCTGGGAGAGATCTATTTTTTTTTTTTAATAGATACAGTTAGAAACATGAAATCCATGATGTGCTAAGACATTACCTTGGTGTTTTCCACCATTCCTCCACCTTTCCCGTTCATCGCAGCTCCCTGGCGGAGCGCAGGGAGTCCCCTCCCAGCCCGGGGAGCATCTCCGCTCTCTGCTCGGGGCTGATCCGACTCTGCAGCTGCCAGAGTGAATCCAGCAGCCCCAAGGTGGAGCCGATTGCCTCTTTTCCCAGTTCCCGTTTCCTTCCCAGAAGCGGCTCTGGACCCGGCGCTCCCCTTTGCCGTGCCGGAGCAGCAGGTCTGGGATGCTGCGATCCCGCACATCCCGAGCTCCAGACTGATCCCCGGGCAGCAGCTGAGGATCTAAAGCCATCCTCCAGCCTGGCTGGGAGCAGTTTCTCTCATCCCTGCCTCACGATGGTGGCAGGGGAAAGGAGCTCCAGGAGCCCCCGCTGCTGGGCTGGCTCCAGCCGATCCCCCGGGAAGGGATTCCCGGCTCTGCATCCCCCACGCTCTGGGTGAAGAGCGGGGGTTTGAGAGCAGGCGAGGAGAGGAAGGTCTCAGCAGCGTATGCAAATGTCCAAATTCTCCCTGAGCAGCCACCCATGCGGTATGCAGGATGAATCATGTCCTAACGGAGCGCATTCCTGCTTCTTTGGAGGGCTTCGCAGATGTGTTCCAGGTCACCCTGGGCGAGAAAACCACACACAGCCGCGGTTCCTCCTTCCCTGGCAGCCTGTGCACAGATGGAGAAAGGGGGGACAGCACCTTTGGAAGGGTGAGCAGCTGGATCCCTGAGCCCCTGCCTTTCACACAGGGCCTGGGGATGCTGGAGGAGCAAGGGGGGCTGCCAAGGCAGTAGCTGGGATGGAGCTGGCAGTAGGAAGACTCGGGGAGATGGGTGGTTCCTCTTGATCTAGCAGGGAGACAATGCTGGAAGACAGCAGTTATTATCCTCTATATTTGTCTTGATATTTCCCTGGTGCCAGATCAGAAGGGGATTTTGCTGCTCCAAGAGGCAGAGGTTGGGTCGGTAAAACAAGATTTTAATAAGAATACTCACAGCTTGGGAAGCAGAGGTCTCCTTCCAGGCTGCATCCCCTGTTGTGGTGATCTCTGGCTGCAGAAATCTCTGGGCTGGAATCTTAGGCCGGTGTATGGATACAGATCACATTTTTAATATAAAAATACATTTTAGAAGGAAAATGATTCCCAGAAATAGGAATTCATCTGCCAAGCAACGTGCACATAACCAATTTCACACTTAGAGGTGCCAGAAAGTTCAGGAATGAGACCAACAATAAAAAACCAACACACGTGTGAAAAATCTACAGCATTAAAGCCAGATTCAATAAAAATAGCACCTAGTTTATATGCTACAGAAGCTGGCACACGCCTGCAAAAGCTGCGGGGAAGAGATAAAATGTTCAGAAGTTGCAGGCAGCCCAGAGGAACGGAGCAGCCCTGGAGCAGTGCTGATGGTTACTCAATAACTCGTGTACGATATTCTCCTGTGTAAGTGCTTTAATCCTTCATCCTGCTACTTCTCGGGCAGAAAGGCGCAATTTGGAACACTTGAGGCTGATCAATAAGCTCCGTTGTGGCAGCCAAAGTGCTTTGCGATAGACCTTACGTTATGAAAGGGCTCCCAGAGTGTTCCACCGCATCATTTTCTTTCCGAGCCCGCACGCTGGCAGGCGGAGAATTCGGTGTTCGTGGTCTCCCTTACCCCGCCTGCAGCTGCAAGCCCTGCCCTGGGGCGCGTAGAGCGCAGAAATAAAAGCAGGCTGGGAGGAGAGAGGAGGGGAGGGAGGGGAGGTGATGTGCCCGGGGCGATGCAGGCGGTGGGTGGCACAGGCAGGTCGCAAAGCCAGGTCTCTGACTCCCCCTGTTGCTTTGCCCACTGGCTCACGCCACCTCCTCGGGAGCCCAATCCCGCTGGGATGCAGCGTCCCTTGGCAGCAGCAGCAGCAGGACTTGCTGCTGACACCAGAGCTGAGCTTGCTTCTTTCATTCTTTTATTGTGTTCACAGCCGCCTTCTCCTGCCCACCAGCAGCCCTGTTGGTGACTAGACTGGCCCTGGACCAGCATCCCTGAGCCTCCAAGCGCTCAGCCCCCAAAAAACTGTTCCTGCCAGCATCACCAGCTCAGGGTGATGCACATGCAGGCCCTGGAGGACTCCAAAGCCACCCACTTCCAGATCAAGGCAATCTGAGAAAGGTTTGACTCATCTCCCACCGAGTCCTAGCAGCTGAGGGGGAGAAATGCCCAGGGGAATAAGGAAGGGTCAGTCCAGAGCTTGAGCTGTGCATGCTTTTGCAAGTTCTAAGTCAGTGGTTTCTTAAAAGGATACCCTGAGAGCAAATGACAGTTTAGATGTTACTCATGTCCTAGGGAGATGCTGGCGATTTTGCTATTTGCTGCTGCTTAATCAAACCAAGGCAGGCCAGGGGATCAGAAGGCAGTTCTGAAAGGCAGCACTCAATACCATCCCAAGCACATTTACAATGTACATACAAATACAGGCATTGTCTGTATTAAAAAACATTATCTGTTTTATCTGCATGCAGGTGGATGTGAACACTGACAGTTTAAGACTAAAAAAATGAAAATCTTTATTTCAAGGTTCACTATGAAGTTGTGCAAGAGGTGCAGCCTCTTCTCCCTCTTGCAGGCAATGTATATTAGAGCCCAGCCCCAAAACTCCACCACAGACAGTTCAGATTTCTGACCTGCTGCTGTTAAATGTGTTGCTCCCTTGATCAGAGACTGTGGCAGAAGAGCAGCAGAGGCAGTGGGGGCTCTCTGCCCTGCCAGTGCTGTCCTTGGAGGAGAGGCAGACTCAGTCAGGATCAAGAAGAGAGAGAGCTGCACACTCTAAGGAAGTGACACCACCTTTGTGTGGAAGGATTTAGGCACATCACACCCTGTGTGGGGACTCTCATCAGCTTCTGAGGGCTGCTACAGCATTTCTCCTCCTCTTCCCTACTAATGTTGTGGTGTTCTCCCCAGACCTTCAAAACACTGAGGTGTTTTTAGTTCTAAAATCACCCTCAGGGTTTGGTGTCCCCAAGATTTGCTGAGAAAGCAGTGAACTCCAGGCCAGAAAAGTAAGAGTCACTTTTACACACCCACCCATGAGGACAAGGACTGGGTACAAGACCACAGCAGGCCCAGCCTCCAGGTCAGTGAGCACTGAGGGGCTGCAGCTGAGCCCCTATGACATCTTCCTCATGGATTTTTTCTGCTTGTGACCTCCCCAGGACCCTCCAGATAAATTCCAAAGGAGGTTTTTAGGGGCTGCTCTTATTTGCCATCTTCCCCTTGGCCCTGCAGACCTCTTGATACGAGGTGGGACCCAGGACTTCCAAAAACAGCAGTACCTGGCAGCAGGCTGTTGATAGCAGCCTATTTCGAGGTCAGGCTTTATCAGGGAGGGCCTGGAAGTGCTCCCAGGAGCACAGGGCATGCTGCACATTCCAGGCACAGTCACCTTGCACTGACCAGCAGTGCTGCAGGGTGCCTGGGCTCAGGACAGAGATCACCCAGCACCAGCCAGCCCTCCACAGCTCCAGGACAGTTCACTGGCCCAGTACAGAGGTGTCAGGAGGACATTTGGCACCTCCTGCCACACTCAGCAGGTCTCAGGAAACCCTTTCTGGCCTCAGTTTCTTGTAGATATTGTGGGCTTTTTTCCTTGTGCAAACCAAAGGGAGGGTTAACCTGAGCCTCAAGCCCAGAGAGCTTCATCCCATTCCTTTGGGAAAGTCAGCCTCAGCAAATGAAACCCCTTGGCCAGTTTGAGAAACTGGGTTTGTGTTTGTTACCCAGTAATGGCAGCAAGCATTGCTCACCTGTACATGGTGCAAAGTGCTCCTGCTCCTCCCAGACTTCTTCACCAAATCTGAATCTTTTTTTGCTTACATTTTGAATCAGCTTGGGTAAAAAGAGCGAGTCTTGTTTCAGGTGGATGATGCTCATGACAGACAAGGAATAATTATTTGCTGGTGGCCTGGAGGACCAGGCCCTCAGGTTAAAGTACAGGGTAAGGCCTATTTCTGTTCATCTGTTAACTATTCTCAGTTATTAGGGTCTCTTTAGAAGCCATAACAAATGAATGTGAAATAAGCAGCTGTTTTGGACATACTCATAACACTGGAGAGCAGCAGGAGAGCCCAAAACTGGACAACATTCCTGCTTAGGTTTCACCAGGGCCTCATCCAGTGAAAGAAGTGCCTCCTGTCCTGCAAGCTCCACTTCCAGCACAGGCAAGATCATCCCATATTTCAGGATTCACGTCTCCACCCTGAAACTTGTGCAGAACCATCAGTTTATCTGTATTTAACACCCTCTGCCAACATCCAAGATGTCCCTGCAAACACAGCCTAAAGCCAGGCTGGGTGGAAACACTTGACCAAGGGGTCGTGGTATTTTGACCTGGAACCACAAACAATCCCTGCTTCAGAACAATTTCCCACCCACCCCGGAGAGGCTTTGCCCAGATCGCATTTCCCCAGTTCATCAGGGCATGGAACAGCACCAAAGGCTGGCAGATGCCAGGCTGGGTCACATCTGATGGCTCTTCCCTTTCCAAGCAGAGTATCATGTCATCAAAGGCAACGAGGCTGGCACGACATAATTTGAGAATCCCACTTTACAGCCGGTAGAAATCAAACCCCAACAAGTCTGTCAGTGATGACATATTCCAGGTGATGCAGGATTGAAGCCTCCTGGCCCCAAGTCTCAGTCTTATACTTAAGCAATGCTCTGATTTGTCAGCTTTCACAATTTATGGGCTTTGCAATATTTAGTAGATGGTGAGAGAGGGGAAGCAGGCAAAGGGGTTACTGCCACAACTTCCTGTTCAACTTCATTCTTAAGTTCCTGGTTTTAATGCATAGAAATAAATTTGGAGATACTGAAGGTCTCCAAGCCAGAATACAAATAAATTTGGGTGTATCACATCAATCTATCTATCTACCTGTATTTTATCTCCAATCTGGTGTTGCCTCATGCTCCCCAAGCCTTTGGGTCTGATAACACTGTGTGCAACAAGATACTTCAGGAAAATGTAATCAAGGGTATAAAATAGGTGCTGTTTTAGAAATAAAATTAATAAATGGTCTGCAAATTCAAAAGAATATTTGTCAAAGCTGCCTCTGAGCCCAAATTTCCATAAACTTAAAATTAGGCTTCTGAATGAATTTTCTAGTCTACTGCAGCATAATCAGTAAAACTAATAGCTGATCTTTGTAAAAAAACCTCAGTATAATTCAAGTTAGATACACGTTTCACTGACCTAAAAACAACTCCCCTCCAAAAACAGCATATAAACCCATTTCCTAAAATCAGCACTGTAAAAACAGTTCTGCTTTTAAGGAATTCAAGCAAATTCATCCTACTACCCTGGACAACATGGGCAGGGTTTCCAGAGCATCCTGCTCCTGGCAGCTCTCGAGTCTGGCAGCACAGACCATTCCATGGCAGGTTACTGCAGACCCCAGCTCCACACCACACCCCAAAATGTGTCTGCACACAAACTGCATTTTGGTGTAGCCATAATTACCACAAAGCAAATGGCTCCCAGTTGTAACAAATGGTTTCCAGCTCAGCTATCGCCCATAGCAGGGACCAGAGGAACCCTCAAGGGCTGTGGGAAAGGAGGAAGAAAAGGGAGAGGAACCTTCTTGATGTGCCTTTTATTAGCTGCCACCCTCAGCCCTGGCCCAGGAAAAATCCAAAATGTTTGTTCTCCCAGACAAACCAAATCAATTTTAGGATTTTTATTTGTTGTAACCTAACAAGGTGTTGCAAGAAGAAAAATCACTGGGCTGCTCAGCTCATACTGCCTCTCAAAGCTTTGGCCTAAACCAGAAAATTGAAAGGCTAATGGTGGTCTTCCTTCAGTCCTGACTATAATTAGTGTTTAAATGTTCCAAATACTTGTATTTTTACAAAATACCAGGAAGCACAAAGAGAAAGTTGGGTTATACTTTATTTTTCAAGCCCTGCTCAGAGGCAGCTTGAACAGTAACTATCCCGAGATTAGCTGACATTAATCACTGGGAATCAAAAATCCAGTTCCTAAATATCTGGATTTACCTTTCCCCATCAGTACAACAACAGCAACAGCATTTCCCTCCTGCATGGCTGGAGTTCACTCATCTGGAATGGCACAGTCAAAATACTGAAGCCAGACCCTATTGATCAAACATATTTATTTATTTATATAAAATATCTATTTAAATGTATAATAAATATTTTATATGTTATATATTGTGTTTTCGTGTGTAACATATTGATATTATACAATCTAAATATATTATTATTTTATACTATATATACATAATATAGATATAAGATGCTGTGAAACTTCCAGCTTACCCAGATGACTGCTCAGAATTGTCCTGGGTGCTCAATTTCTCCCTGAGCTGTGCCAGTGCCTCCCACCTCCCTGTCCCTGTCCACCTCCTGCACTCTGGTGCCAGGAGCAGGGCCCAGCAGTGGAACTCTGCCCTCCCCTTTGAGGAGCCCTTTTCCTCCCCACTTCAGTGACATTCCACCAGTTCTGTTCCTCTTCAGTCCACAGAGAAGGGAAAGTTATTTTTCACAGAAACATAGAATGGTTTGGGTTGGAAGGGACCTCAAAACTCATCTCATATCATAGGTGGGGACATTTTCCACCAGACCAGGTTGCTCCAAGTCACATCCAACCCGACCTTGGACACCTCCATGGATGGGGCAGCCACAGCTTCTCATTTTAGTTGAGTCAGGAGGAGAACCCTTCACCAGTGGTGATGCAGCCAAGGCTGGACACTTCTTCACCTCCTGGCAATGCATTTTTAGAGCCATTCCTTTAACAAACTGCTCCTTTCATCGTCTGTCTCCCAAATCCACCAGCACAGCTCTGCATCCTATAACACTGTCCCCCATCCTGGGCTCCCAGTGGGTGTCACTGACCCACCCAACAGAGCTGTCACAACTTTTCTGAGCAGCCCCTTCTACCAGCAGATAGATCACACTCACAAATCGCTGCCTGGAAAGTCTGTGTGGTATGTGGCTTAATTTTCTTTTCCATAATATGAAATCCAATCTGAAATGCACAGATTAGTTTACTAATCTGTGTAAATCCTATTAATAGCACTTAGACTGCTGTGCTCCCATTCACATTCTAACAAATCTGTTTGGACTGCCTTGGTTTCCCCTCATCTCCTGCAAGATCTTCACACCTGGTTGCAGTCACGTCTTCACAAAATAGCTGGCCACAAATGGAAACTTGTGCTTTGCAGTCATCTCTCACATTTTAATTCGTGCCCCATGGTCCATCATGTTCTGGATCAAAGCATTAGTGCTGTAAATCACCATGGTGCCATCGAAGCTAAAGGGATTATACCAAGGATCACACAGCTCCAGTGGGGAAGGGCAGAGCTTGTACCCTCCTCTCCCCCAGCACCTCTGGCTTCTGTGCCTACTCCAGCTGCATCCTGCCCCTCACAGCACCCCAGTGACTCCATCCTGCCCCGGGCACCTGGCCCAAAACTGGCCCAAACACCAGCAAAGGATCTGCTTGCAGGGAGGAGGTGCTGGAGCCTCTCTGGATGCATTCACAGCAGCCCCACACACATCCCCTCATCACCCCTGGGCTGAGGGTGGCACACCTGGCACCTGGGCTTGTGCTTGCCACAAGGAGCAGCTGGGTGGGCAGCAGCCCCCCGAGCTCAGTGTGGACCCTCAAAGAGAACACACCCTCTGTTCTGCTGTGGAATAAACCATTCTCTGTTTGAAACAACAATATTTGATTTCCTGTAGTGGGCTCCAGTGGCTCCCTATGTCACAGTCACAGTGAGAGGGGTCAGAACCAGGAGAGGAGAGCAGAGCCTGCATGCTTGGCTCCAACTTCCTAATCAAGCTGTGCATTAATTAGCTAATCCACCTCCACGATGCTGTCCCTGGCACTTCTTTTCAGCACCATCCTGGAGACCTCGTAACTGAGCACCTTCCACAGCCCCAGGCAGAGCCAGGGACAGGCTGTTCCCTTCAGCTGAGGAGTCCTTGCCCTTGGGCCAGGCTGGAATTTGCCAAAACCAGCCCTGGGGAAGGGCTCTGAGCTGCTGTCACTCCTGACTTGTGCCTTTGCACTCTTCCAGCACCTGCACCATGTGCCAGGCAGGAGAGGGTGGATGCAGGATAGGAAGGCTCCCTGCCAGGAAAGAAGCTCCCCAGAAATTACCAGATGGAAGATTTTAATGGAGAACAGAACATTGAAACTCCCAGGTGATGAAGGAGAAAAGATCTACTCTAGATTGTCAAAAGGAAAGGATTTGGGTTGAATCTGCTTTTACACAAGTTCTCTGTAGGACAAACCCTCTCCCTGCCAAGGGGTCCCTGCTCCTTGCATGAGCCTGTTGGCTCCATGATCCCCTCCCTCCAGCTCTTCCCAGCTCCCAGGGCCAAGCTCTGAAGTTCTTACTCTAACCTCAAAAAAATGGTCAGACCTAAAGCACCAAGACAGTTCCAGCACAACCCTGGGTACATTTCCAATGTTTTTTTCTACCAGAGTGTGAAACAAATTATTAGCATAAAAGATTTGTGGCTCTTCTCTTTCCTTCCTTACAGCTGAATTTCCTCTATCACCCATCCAAAAGCATATGGATTTTCTTTCATCACTGTAGAAACTATTCAAGGTCAATAACGCTTCACTCTCTCCTAGTTTCCCCTAAAATGGTTTGAAAGTTTTAATTACCTGAATAATTCCTGGCAGTTTACTTGAGTGCTAGCTCAGAAATAGTTTATAATACCTTAGCTTTGTGGAAAAAAAATTTTTAAAGCGCTACCCACACTCAAGAAATTTTCCCCAAATTCTCTTTTACAAGAGGTTCTTACTTGTTACCTGTGTTAAAGCTTGCCTGTAAAACAGCTGTTTGTTTACAGACCTTTAATCTCTTGTTAAAGGTGCCAGTTGTGAGATATTAAAATGCCACAGAGAAAAAAAAAATTAAACCAAAAAAAAGAGGAGTTTCTAGAGTGAGAGAGACAGCCAGCCAAATACAATATGTGGCCAGACAGAATCAGAAGCCCTGGCTGCAGAACAAACCCAAGAGGCATCAGAAAAACCACCCCAGCCACTGTGGTAACACTTCACCAGCAAAAGGAATGTTCAAAACAAAATGGGGGGAAAGATTCCCCCTCTTCCTCCTCTGCTGTAGCCCCAAAAGAGCATCTGACACTGCCGATGCCTCCGGTGCATGCAAATGTGCCACTTGGGAAGGGCAAACAGGCTCTCTGCTGGTCAGGAATTTTGCTTTTTGTGTCCCGCCTGCCCCACCCTCCGCCGGCAGACCTCAGGAAAAGCGGCGTTTAAAATACTAAAGGGTGAGATAAGAGAAGGGGAACAGCCCATCTCTGCCCTTTGTACTTCCACAGGGCTCCTCTGTAAGATGAGTGTGATTTCTACCACCCTTGCTGCTGAGCATCATGTGCTGGAGACCTTGTCCCAGTGTCAAGCTCCTGTGTGCTCATTTGCCCCCCTCAAACTGCTCTTTCCTCTTGGATGTGGCTCCAGGGGACAGGCACCACCCCTCTCACCCTGTCTTTACTGCACAGCCTCACCGAGCTCTGCCAGAGGTTGGCCTGCAAAGAGTTCCTTGTCCTGATGTCCAAACCTGCACCACACCCATCACCAGCTGGGACACAGCACACCCTGCAAGAGCCCCTCTGATGTTCTGCACCCAAGGAGTTCATAATTCACCTTCTCCTCCCTGCTGCTCACAGCCCTTGGATGAACATGACAGGAGAGCTCAGCTCTGAGAGGAAGGCACATCCAAAATGTGAATTTAACCCCCAGCTGCTCTTCAAACCGTGCCCAAGGGCACACTCATGAGCTCTGGTTGCTCTTTCTCAGGCACTACCAGGGCTTTCTGCCCCTGCCTGTCCCCAGGACAAAGGTTTCTGCCTCTCAGTGGTCTTGGTAGAAGTAGTGATGTGTCCCCTCCGTGGTCACTGCAGAGCTCATCCTGCTGCACCAATGCAGGAGCAGGAGCCTTCAGCCAGGACATCAGGTCAAAAATGTGGTTACAAAGAGTTCTGCTACAGGGGGCAAAGATCTTTTGGAGGGATAAGGTGGATAAGCAAGAGAAGTCACCTCTGAAACCTCATGCAGGCTAAAATCCTAGATCAGCCTTTTCTTTTGGCTTCAGAAATTCACACTTCAATTTCTGCTATGAAACTGTAAAGTTTAATTTCTGCAACTTGCTGCAGCACCTCCTGCATCCACACACCAGGATGTCAAGGGAATACTGGCACTGCTTGGTGTAATTGTGCTCTGGGGGCAGCAACAGAAAATTTGCTGTACAGTTTCCTCCACATCAGCCCTGCAAAACCCTTTTTCACCTCCCTGGAATGTAAATTTTCTCTCACTCTCCTCTATCTCCAATGCTGAGTTGCACGAAACCCCATCTTTAGGAAAGCATCAAAGTGATAAAACTCCCTTTCAAATGAATTTTAATGGAAGCATTTGTAATATGCACAAACACAAATGAGCTGCCAACACACTCCTCAAAGCTGCATCCTGCAGCTCAGTGACCCCATTGAGGTCTGCATGCTTGGGCAGAAATTATAGGGGGGCCAGCAGCAGCCATGACCATGTTGTCTTTGAAGCTGAGGAACGAGATAGTGTGCAAAAATAATCATAAAAACCCCCGAATTTTTCACGCTGTCCCCATGCTCAGCCTTACAAATTCTCCAAAAACCCATCTATTGCAAGTGATGATGAAGATAAGTTTCTACTACCACGGCCTTACCTCAAGAAGTGCAAACCCACGTGCATTCACAGCTGTGCCTTGGGAGTTAAGTGGAACTGCTGGAAATCTCCCAGTATTGAAGGAACTTCACTTGAACATGAGAAAAAGGGGAGGGCAGGAAAACACAGTCATAGATTAGACACTGTGATCCATTTGGGGCACAAAGGACATTAAAACAGAACTGAAACTCAAATTTGATGAAGTCAAAAGAGAGCAAAGCTGGGTGTAATCAATCCACAAGATTCACGGGCACGAGTTATCACAGAGGCCAAGAGCTTGTCCCTGAAAGTGTGGAAATAAATGCATTTATACACACACCTGAGCAGATATAAATACATGTGTACAACTCTGTTCTCTCAGGGCTGAAAAGGACTTGACAGCACCATTCAGCCTTTCCCCCAGCTCCAAGACAAGATCAAATAGACGTCGGTATTTTCTGACAGATGTTTGTCTAGACCTGCTTTTAAACAGAGAATCTCCCACCTCCCCAGGCAATTTATTCCAACACTTCCTTTTCTTCTTCAGCTTCACACACTCTTGGACAGGTATCTTTATCTCAGGAGGAGAATGGAGCAGCCTCTGATGACTTGCACATCAAAAAGCTTTCTGAAGTCATTTCTCGTGGCAAGACCTTTCCTGCGGATGACGTGGGAGCCCAAAAGATCCCCTCGTGACCTGAGGTGACAGGCTGGGCTTGGGGGACCAGCAGGTGGGGCAAGGGGGGCAGATGGGAAAGGAGGGGGAAATTCAGTGTTTCCCTCATTGACCCGTCAGATTTGTCTGCTGATAAGACACAACGATTTTGTGTGCTCCATTTTTAGACTCGGACGCTGAGTTCCTCTCTGTTTTGATAAAATAAATACACTTTTGGCTTCTTCAGCAGCCACCTCGGAAGAGATGCTGTCCTGTTAAACTTTGGTAAGGCAAAGGAAGGGATGAGGAATGAGGCTGTGCAGCTGGAATATGTAAATGGCAGGATGGAGAGCAGCACTTTTCCAGCCACACTGGATATCTATTACCTCCACTTTTGGACTGACAATGCACCAAATGTTTCATTGCCTGGGGCCTTACAAAGCTGACCAGCTTTTATAGCCAAAAGCACTAATGCAGAAAGGCAATTGGGAATTAATTATTTAATGTGGTTCTCATTGGTAGAAAGCTTCCACCCCTCCTGCATCTCAGCTGCCATTATACATATGTTGCTTTTCTTCAGACTACAGTGATTAGAGAGCAGAGGGAAATGATGGCTAAATCCTGTTCCCACTTGCAATGAACTCTATTTAAATCAGCAGATTTGCATTCAATAACCAAGGGCACAGTTCAGCCCCATGCTAGGAAAACAACGTTTGTGACAAAAGCCATAAATTGATTGCAGCATCTCCATTTCTGAAAATAAGCCTTTGCATACCTCTGCTCCCAAATTCCCTCTTTGAAAGGCAGAATATCCCTACTTAAAAACTAAAATCCATGCAAGGAGCCCTATTTGTAGGAAATCAGATCGAGGTCCCTTTAATTTGGCTGTTTCTGGAGCAGACAGAAAGGTGTATCCTGAATCCACTGCATGTTGGTTCAGCTCCAGCTTCTCCCGGATTCTCAAGATAAGCATCTATTTCATTCAGAGCCTTTTTAGTTATGACCTGTGAAGAAGCAAAATGTCCTTTTGAAGATCTCCCTGCAACAGCTGCATGCCAGAGACTCCCCACCAAGTCACTTGAAGACCTTAAGGATCAGGCCCCGCATATTTAAAAACATAAAGTGCAAAATAATATTCTGCAGCAGGGCTGAGAAGGGGCATGAACTTACCTGTTGTGGGAAACTGGAAACTCCTTCCCTGCAGTCACCACTTCCAGAATCATTCCAGCTGAAGCTCCAACAGAATCCTGCTGAAATTCAACATTGTGAATTACACCAGGAATTAATTTTTTGCAATGTGTTATATTTTTCCAAATGCAAAATATATTTGGTATGCTTTTTTTTTTTTCCCTTTTTGCCTTTCAGATCAAAGATATATGTCTGTACAGATGTGCTTTTCTAAGATCCAGTGGCATGAAACCTGAAATGCCCCAGTAAGATTCAGGAGCGAGTTTTAATCACCATGGAAGCACGACACTTTTGAAGGTCTATGAAATTATACACCCAGGTCTGAGAAGAGTAAACTTATCCGTCTGGGCAGATCTGCTGATAAGCAGAGACAACTCATTTTCTCTTGGAAAGCTGCATTATATGTTGTTTGAAAAAATAATCAGTTGTTAGAGACAGGTTTGTGCCGGGAAGAGAAAGGAGGAAAAAACAGCGCTGGGAGACGCTTTCTGTAAGGGAAAAGGAAATGCAGTGCGAGAGTATTCCCTGCAAATTCAGGAGAGGGAAGAGAAGCCGGGCTGAGCATCTCTCAGAGCCAGACAGAGCAAGGCTGGCGACGACAGAGGCATATGGAGACCCACCCAGGGCGCAGACAGACCGGAGGACCCCCAGACCTCGGCTTACGCAAGGTGACCTTTCCCCTCTCTAAAATTTCAAAGCTGGCGTTGCCGGCGCTGAGCAGACTGTGTGCCATATGTAACATGACCTCAGCTCTGCTCTGCCAAGCCACTGATGGCATCACTAATGAGAGGTGAAAGGTCCCCTCCCCGCAGCCAGCTTGGAAACCCACGGGGGCGGTGGGTGCGGGATGGGCCCCGCTGCCCCCACCCCGTATTGTCACACGTGGGTGCCCACTGACCCCCCAGAGGGACACACACATCCAAAAAGGTGACGGTGCCTCTTCCCTTGGCCCAGCTGGAACGGGCACAGGCCCCCAGCCATGGAAATGTTTGTTCAGTACCCGAATGCAAAGCACACGGGCAAACGGAGCCTGGGATGTAAATCCTGTCCCCAGTCCAGCTGCCACCCTCGCAGCCCCCGGACAGCGCCTTGTGCCCGGCGTGGATCATGCGTTGGCCAGGTGGGGAGGAGGATTGTCCCTGGGGGATGGCACAGAGGGAGAAGAAACTTCAAAGTGCCTGCCTCGATCCAGGGAGGACCCTAAACGTAATTTTTATTTTTTTACCAAACATTTTGCGCGAAAATCATTGCAATGATGTAGTGCAGGGGAAAACAAAACAAAACAAAACAACAACAACAAAAAAAAAACAACCATCACCCTTGCTGCCTTTTTTTTTTTTTTTTTTCGTTCCTTTTATAAATAAGGGAGTTTGGGTTTTTTTTTTGCAGTTTTCCCAGTGTCCAGTGCCCCCGTCCAAGCCATCACCTAAGGCAGGGACAGACGGGACCCACCCACACGCCACCCCTGAACTCCCTGCCCTAGACACGCGTGGGGACGGTCCGTGTGAGCGGGTGGGTGTCACAGATGGGGGTACACGCGTGGGGGGGTGCGGAACCCGCGTGGGTGCGTGCCCCCAGAGCTGCGGGAGGGTGCACATGGCTCGGTGTGACACACACGGGGTACACCCACCCTCAGGGGAGCGGTGTGTGCCTGTGACACTCGAGGGGCACTCGGGGGAGTGTCGCACACACGGGTGGGGAGTGCCCACGGGTGGATTTTGGGCTGTGGGCACACGGAGGGGCGCAGATGGGGATGTGTGCAAGTCGGTGGGAGCGCACCCGCGGCCTGTGTGGGGTGACACTCGGGTGGGTGTCAGAGGCGGGGTGCGGGCGGGGGCTGCGGAGCCCCGCACCCCCAGTTCAGCCCCGGCCCCTCGGGGGGACCGGCCGGGCTGGAACCGCCTCCCCGAGCGGAGAAGGCGCCCGTGGTTTGTTTCGGTTCTCAGTGACTCATTCCTGGCCGATGTGGCACCGCTGAGGTGCAGCGGGGACCCACCCACGCCCTCGGTACAAATACCCCACCCGCGACGGTGCTGCTGCCTCCCGACCCGGGCCAGACCCCGCGGGGAAGGGGCTGGATTCACCCCTCGCCGCTCTTCTGCCGGGGATTCATTTTCATATCGCATCCGGCGCTGAGAGATCCGATTATTCGTTTCAAATATTATTCTGCCCCTCGCCCTCAGCACACACGCGTCTCCCAGGGGCGCAGACGGAGCTGCCCACGCGTGTTGGGTCGCGCTGGGACATTTCCCGCTGCCGACCGAGGAGTGGCTGCAGAGGGGGCAGCTGGGACGTGTTTTTCACCCACGGAGGAGCCGCATCCCGAGGGAACATCCTGCGGGCTGCGGGGGAGCAGCGCTCGAACCCACGGCAGCCCCGCGCCTGGTTTGGCCGCAGCCTAATTCCTGCTGAATATCTTATTTTTTAAAAAAATTTAAAAGACTAAGAAAGAGGCAGAGGTTGCAGCTAACATCGCCTGGTGCTACGGCAAACGCTATTGCGCTGGGGAAAGGGAGAAAAACAGCGTCACGGAAAAGGGAAAAGCTGCGCTAATACCGCGCGTCCCTGCGCGCCCGCGGGGGGATCCCAGCAGCCCTTCCCACCCTGGAGTGGGGATCCCACCCCCGCGGTGGGGCTGACACCCTCCCGGCGGCGCCGAGGGGCTTTGGGGCGGTGGGAGCAGCTGGGGATGGAGGGGTGAAGGTCTCTCCCTTCGAAGGGGGGCTCTGCAGCTGATGGGGGGAGCGGCGCAGCCCCAGGGCCGTGTCACGGACACGAACGCGCGGGGAGAGGCAGCACAGCCCGCCCCGGCTGGAAGGGGAGCCGGCAGGCTTCCGTGCAGAAAAGGAGTTAAACCCCGCCGTTGTCCTTTGATTTAGGAAATGGCTCATCCAATTCAGTTCCAGATTATTCAGGGGCAGGCTGCCTCGCTCGCTCCCTCTCTCCCCACACCAGCCCAAACATCTTGAAGTAATCAGCAGCTGAGAACGGAGACGTCCCCCTGGCATCTCAGGTTAAAGAAGGAGGTCCAGGAAAATGTGGTAGAGCCATTACAAGAAACCTGAGATGCATTCATCAGAGACTCCAATTGCCATCGCATTAGGATTGATTAGAGACCAGCAGTACCGTAATGACCCGGAAAGCGGGGCATACGGGGATTATTAATATCAGACTTCTCAA
>VZTB01000653.1:614837-625592 GCA_013397245.1 Thryothorus ludovicianus
AAAAAAAAAGAAAATAAAAAGGGGGGAAAAAAATTAAAAAAACAACCCCTGCTGGATCCGATTCCACCCAAACAAATCCCAGCGCCGCGGGCGCGGTGGGGCAGGGTCGGCAGGCGCATCCCTGCTGCTGCCTGGCCCGGTCCCCGAGGAGCTGGGATGGGGACAGAGGGAGAGAACCGCTGTACTGAGCCCTATGTCGGAGTGGGAGGAGGGAGGGGAAGTTACGTTTACATTTTTCATATTTAGCCTTACCAAAAAAAATTTCGATGTAGTTTAAATTAAAAAAAAAAAAAAAAAAAGGAAAAAAAAAGAGGGAAAAAAAAAATTAAAAAAGCTGCAGTATTAGAGTTTTACCAAGTGCCTGTGTGACCGTGGCCGTGCGAGGCAGATACTGAGTGGGCTCCCGTGGACCCGCGTCCCCCACTTTTCTCCTCTTCAGTGGTGAAATGCATCGATGTGGCTAAAAATTAGGATAATAATAGTAATAATAAAAGTTAATGGCCATTTCCTCCTAAACTGCCCCGCCAGTTCCCCGTTGCCTTCTGCCGTCTGTGCCCGCTCGCCGCCTCCCTCCTCCGGCTTGAAGAGAGCCCGCGGATGACGCTGCCTGTCTCGAGTATTTGTTACCAAAAATCGCATGTGCTTTCGGGTTTATTTTCTATTGTACCTAAACAGTCTAAATTAAACAACGCTGATGGCAGAACACCCAGGCTGCGCTTTTCTTTGCAGGGGCGAGCCCGCGCCCCTCTGCCCACCCTCACGCCCTCCCCACGGAGGTTCGGAGCTGCGGGGAAGCCGGTGACTTTTTAGGGAGCGAGGATGGGGACAGAGGAGCGATTCAGCCCGCGGTCGCCCCGAGGTCGTCCCGGTCACCCGGCGGGGGGAGCGCCTGGCCCCGCCGCCCGCCCCGTCGAGGCCTCGCTGCTGCCGGTCCTCCCCGTGAGCGTTTTGCATCATTAAGTGCGGGCTTATTTAAGTCGCTGCCGTGTTTGTGCTCGGGGTCCTGGGCCATGGAGAAATGTCACCCTCTGCAGGAGGGTCTCGCCCGGCCGGAGCGCTGCGCGTCCCTCCCGCTCGATCCCCAGCGGCCACGCCGGACCCGGCCCCGCTCCAGAGCCCCTGGCGGGACCCCACCCACGGCCGGACGGGGCAGCGGATCCGTGCCCAGCCCTCGCCCTGCTGGGCTCCGGCTGCGGGGGAGCCAGGCCCGGGCCCGGGACTCTGGGATGGTTTCCCTCCTCCCTCCGGCCGGGCCCCGGCCGCCCCCTCGGGGGAGCCGGCCCAGATCCCGCCGGGCTTCCTGCCGATCTTCCTTCGTGGGGGCACGGCCGGGGCAGTGGGGCCGTCCTGCCCGGCAGGGGCACCGCGTGGCTCGTGGGAGCAAGGGCGGAGGGCGCAAATCCCGCGCAAGGGCAGCGCGCAGCTGCCTGCGCTCCTCTGCGGCCGCGGAAGGAGCCGGGTAAGACCCGACCTTGTGGGAACCCCGCTCTCGATGTGCAGAGACCCCGACCTCGGCGGCTCGGCTGGGGAAGGGGACCGGAGGCGGATCCTACTGCGTGACCCGCCGGCACCTCAGGGGACAGGACGGGACGGTCCGTGCGCCCCGGTCTAGGCTCGCCCTCTTGTCCCTTCCCGGGGACCTTAAACGTTCCCGGGGGTCTCATCGTTCCGCCGTGATCCGTCACAAAGCAGCGCAGCCGCTCCCGTCCCCTCGGGCAGAAAAGGGGAACCCCCCGAGGAAATGCAGGGTGTTTTTGTTTTTAGGGTCGGCAGCTGCGGGATCTACTCCTCGAGGATGGATAAGTTCCAGCCCCGTTTTTTTCCCAAACCACGGGCTTGGTGAAGAGGAAGGATAAATATTGCCCGGGGCTCCAGCCTTGTGCGGCGGGAAAGCCAAGCAAGGACTCGCAAACCAGGAGCTATTTTCAAAGCAAACAGCTCAGAGGCGCTTCCTGCGTGTAGGCAGGGACAGGATTGATTGCCGAAGGGCTGGGGAAGATGCCATGGGATGCTCCCCTTGCCCAAATCCCCCTTTCCAGCACACACTTTAGGATCGGGGGTTGTCTCAGTCCCCCCGGCCTCAGAGCCCTACCCTGTCTCTCCATTTCCCCAGAAGGGAGAGGAGCGAGGTTGGCAAAAGGCGGGAGGTGGAAAGGAGGCATGGAGGGTGCTGAGGGCATCCCCCTGGAAATAACTCCCTGGCCAGCCGTCAGGAAGGAGCAGGGAGGCCCTGGAGCTGAGCCAGGCACAGGTTGCTGAGCTCTCCTCGACTAGGCTTGACCTCGCAGCAAGCTTTTCACAGCAGAGCCGGCCTGGGGCGGCAGCCTGAGGCTCTTTCTCACCTAGCTCTGGCTTTGTATTTCCACCGGCAGGAAGGAGTTAATTCGCCCCCCTCTCCACTCCCGTTCACCCCCCAGGACAGATTTCACACTGTGTCCAGGTCAGCCAAAAAAGGGGAGGAAACGGAGAACAGCAGAATGATTAATTCTACCTGCTTTTCCCATGAGTGATCACCTGCTTTCGGGGTCATGAATAGCAGGTAGCTCTCTCCGTCTCCAGCTCTGAGAGGCTCATTTGTTTGGTGACAGCTGAGTGACAAGACCTGAAATCCGAGCCCTCAACTTTGCCTGATGTGTGGATAAAACCCTGGATGTTCCCTCAAACATTTCAGGAAATGAAAGTTGTAACGCGATCCCTTGTGCGCCCACATCTCCCCCAGCAACACACAAAAGCTCAAAGGAACCTTCTCAGATTAAATTCAGCCTGGAGAGGATGGAAGGAAAATGGAGAGCAGGCTGAGAAAGCTGGAACTGGCAGGCTTTTCTTCAGCACTTATTGGAAATGTCTGTCCAAAGCAGGGATTTAGAAAGGTCACCTCTACCGTAAGCGCTTCTTCCTCCATCGGAGTCAGACAGGCAGCCCTCTGCCTCCAGCCCGTCTCCACCTTTGGGACAGCCTGGGGAGGGCTGTGGAGTGCACTTAGATGCCCCAAGCAGGAAATTCAGTGTATGAAAGCAAACACCCAAGGAGCAAGCCAGCCCTCTGCTCTCTCCTCGCTTAATTTCCGGGGTCACACCGAGCCAGCGCTGCCCACAAACCACAGGGCTGCTCTGCCCCTGTCCTGCTGCCAGCTCCTGCCCTCTCCCCTTCCCCACCAGCCCACCTGAGGGGCAGATAGAGTCCCCCTCTCACTCCCCACAATCCTGGGCTGCGTGCTGGCAAATCCTCACCAGAAGCTGCTGGTGAGGAGTGGATGCTCACCCAGCCCACGGATTTAAGCCAAACATTTCCAGGCCTGGCTCCCTAAAGCTTGTACATCCCCAGCTGCAATTCCAGGAGCCCAGAGCCAAGATGTGGCACATTTGTGCTCTGTGTCTTTGCAAACCAGGCCTGAACAGCCAGAAAAACAGACTTTCATTTTAAGCACATAGGTTTGGGAGTAACAGAAGCTGGAATGAGTCCAGGTGTGTGGAACAGTCAGGATTAGGCCATGGCATCCCTCTCTCCTCAGTAGGTGGTTTTATGGAGCTGCCTGCCACTAGGCAGTCAGTGGCTGCTTGTGCTGTTATCCAGCCTGAAGATAAAGTACTATTTAACAATTGTTTAACTATTCCTGAAGTGCTTCAGGATCTGCAGACTCTCTAAAAGAAACAGCACATGCCCCGAGATAACTCCTCACCTCTGAGCTTCTCCCTTGCTCCTGCTTTTCATGAATGCTGCACAGGTGGGAAATCTCTGTCTGCCCACCCCATGTGCCTTGCTGTCAGTAATTCTGCACCCCAGAAGGAGCTGCTGTGGGGTGACACTGCAGGAGCTTGGTGTCTGCACAAGCAGCTTTCAGGGCAGGTGCTGCAGCCTGCCCCACGTCATGAACAGCAGCAGAACACGGAGCTTGCACATCCTGGCTCTGGCAATCCGTGTCCAAGGATGGATTTTGCAGTTCCTGTCAGGGCTGAGGCTGTCAGGTTTTCTGAGGGCACCAGGTGCTGTGTGGGGAGAGCAGAGGTGGCAGAGGCCGGATCTGCAGGAGCTTGGGTGCAGTGCACAAAGTAACCTGAGACACTGTCATCTCTCCCAGCTGCATGTGGACAGTTTTAAATATGGAAATGAAGGAAAATTTGCTTTCATCTCCAGGCAGAGAGAGCAAATTAGCAGGCTCCCCAGAGATTCTTAGTGCTTACCCCAGCTGCAGCCTCGTGCTGCCTGGAAGGAGGGCACCAGGCTGAACCCCCATCCTGTGCCACCCTATTTTCCTTCCAGCAGCCCTTTTCACCAAGTGCAGGCACATTCCCTCTCTCCCTGTGGTTTATAGCATTCATTCACATCTCCTCAGGTTTTAAACAGAGGTTGAGCTTTCTCTGAAGCATATAATCCCAATCCTAATAATGAGGTTAAAGAGGCAGATTTAGCTCAATTACGGTTTCCTGTTTTCATTTGTCCAGTTCTTTTGGAAAATATCTCTGTGGGCACAGTGACTCCTTCTCATCCCTGTCTGAGCTTCTCATCCACAGCTGAGTTCTGCAGGGAGAGAGATGCTTTGGTATCTGCTCAGACTCCATGGAATTCAGCTGTGGTACAACAGGGATGGGAAATCCTCATGCCTTCATCTCAGGATGGAAGAAAAGGGGAAAACTTTTTCTGAATTCAGGATGGAAAATCTTTCGAGATAATAGCTGGAGCATGGATCAGCCCTGCTTTACAGAGGGGAAACTGAGACCTGGGGAGATGACAGACCTGGAGAAGGTCAGAGCAAGGCCAGGTGATGGGGTGGGGAGAGCTGCTGGTGCTCTGCACTCCCACGCTGCCTCCCTTTATGGGCCCCACAATCAGTCACTGCAGCTTATCATTATGTAACACAATATTCCTAATAATACGAGACAAAACCAATTGACTAAAGGACAATGCCAAATGAGGCTTGTGGCTAACACTCCCAGAATAAATTGTCTCTTCTAGAAGAGAAAAAAACAAAAATACCCAACCAACCAACAACAACAAAAAAACCCATCAATACCCAACCAACCAAACAAAAAATCCACCAAAACAAAAAATAAACAAAAAAACCACCAGAAAAAAAACCCAAACAAACAAAAAAACTCCCACCAAAAACAAAACAAAAAACCCCAAGCATATTAGAAACAATTGAAAAATGAAATTACATATGCAAACTATCAGGGTGCTTCTCCTGAGCCCCAAAGGGAGCCTGTGTCCCCCCACCCTGCTCCCACTGCCCTGTAAGGGGTGGTGGGTGTCACAGGGACCTGCAGCTCTGGCCATGAGGGCACAGGAGGGATTTTGTGGCAGACATAGCCTTGGTGCATGCTTCATTCAACAGAAGGGCAGCATCACCCTAAAGCAAATCAGAGATGCATTTAGGGAATTAAGATCTTCCTATGCCTAATGTCCTGGAGCTGGTAGGGAAAAATGAAGAGAAAGCATTCAAGAGGGGAAGAATTCCAGTTTCTAAAGTGCTGCTCCCTTCCTGGGAGCCCTCCGAGGCTGGGCAGAGGCACTGGCACAAAGGAACTGCAGAACTTAGCCAGGACTCCTGCCAGGGGCTGCTTGTGTCCCCACAGGCAGCAGACAGGGTGTCCTGTGCCCAGGGCTTTGCTGCAGGAGCAGCACTGAGGAGAGCAGGAGCTGGGAATGCTGTGCAGGCTCAGCAATGCTCATTGCAGGGACAATTCTGTCCCCTGTTGTGGTGGCTTCCAGCCCTGTGGGCAAACCTGGGGATTTACACCAGCAGCACGTGCCCTTCTCAGAGGGACTGGGATGGGGATGCTGTGCCCTGTTCCAGCCACCCCGGGGTGTTTGGGTGAGCAGAGAGGGGGGCACACGGTTTTACACTGCTGGGACAGCTCAGGCGGGGACACACAGCACGGTGGGAGGCTGGAGATGGAGCCTGGAGGAATCCCCCACCCCTGGAAGTGTTCAGGGCCAGGCTGAGCAACCTGGCCTAGTGGAAGGTGTCTCTCTCTGCCCATGGGATGGTCTCTAAAGTCCTTTCCAACCAAACCATTCTATATTTCTGTGAATTTCTATTCTCAGAAGTGCCCCTGGATGCAACATCTCCAAAATCCAAGGAGGTGCTTGATGAGGAGGTGGGATTCTTTCTTGGGGGGAACAGCACAGGGAAAGGATGTGGGGGTGCTGAAGCTGTGCTATTCCTGGGGGACACGGTGCCTATGGAAGTGGATACTCAGAGCAACAAGCTGGCCAAGGGGCTGGTGCCACCTGGGGCTGTAGGAGCAGCATCTATTACCCTTGTGTGCAGGGTCTGTTTCTGAGCCCTCCAGGTCCCAAGGGTGACTTGGTCTGGGTTCAGAAAGCTCTCAGGAGGGCAAAGGAAAACCAGGGCTTGAGGATGGGGAACTGCAGGAGGCTTGCACAGAGACCCTCACCTCTGCTCTGCTCCTGAACTCCCCAGCAGGCAGGGCTGGGCTGGAGGAGACCTCCAGCAAAGGGATTTTGGGGCTCTGCTGCTGGCCTCTGTGACTTTCCCATGGGAATCTGGCACTGGGGGGTGGGGGGCAGTGGTGTGCCCAAAGCCTGTGATGCTCGTGGTGAGGATGGTCACCCCCACCACCCCACTGCGGTCTGCTCCCACTCAGGGCTGAATCCAAGCCTAGCAGGGGAGTTTTAGGATGGAGAATCAAGCCTCTACACAAGGTGATGACCTTCAGGGAGGGGTTTAGCAGGCTTGGTCCAGGCTCACAGCACACCAAATGTCCAACGAGCTCATCACAGTGGTCCCTTCTAGTCTATGGATGTGTCAAATTGGCTAATCTATCCTACATAAGAAAAAGAGCTGATGTTGCGTGGTCTGAAGGCACCAGTACAAGGGAAAATTGTTAAAATCCTCTAAACCAGAAGGAAAAGAGGCAAAAGGAGCCAAAGCTGTGAATAGGACCGAGACAGAACACGTTTCCCCAGCAAAGGGGAGTCCAAGGTGCACACCACAGTAATTCTGCAGCAGCTGCAGGGTTAACTTCAAACTTAAAACATTTTCTAAAGGACAAACCCTGACTTTCATGGAGTTTTTTTTGGTGCCATGCGCCAGTAACCTCCCAGAAACCCAGCATGGATGTCTCATGAGCACGTTCAGCCCCTGCCAGTCCGTGCCCTTGGGCAGCACAGGAGGGGACTGTCCCGGCAGCAGGGCACGGCATGGGCTGGGACTGCGGGCTGTGCCGTCCTTGCATGCCCCGGTATCTGGGTCTGCACCCCCCTGGGCTCCTCCGGGTGACGTTTTGGGGGCTTGGCTTTGCTCAGGATGCCGCTCTCTCCTCATCCCTCGCCTCTGCCAGGGTTACGTAGCCGCTGCTATTTGCTGGTGCCTCCACGGAAACCGTATATCCTGCCCTGCAATCGGAGAGCAGGAGCCCACGCAGCTGCCAGATTTGAAAGGGGAGCTGGCAGGAGGGGAAGAGGCCAAAATGGGTGTGCCGAGGGAGGGGGAATCACATCCATCCCAAACAGGGGCCCATCCCATCCTCGCACAGACAAGGACCATAGTGAGATGTGGAAAAATAAAAAAATACCCTATTTGCAAGAAATCTCTCAAGGCAGCTTGCAAAGGGCCGGGGGGCTGAGGCCAGATTTAAATTGAACCTCCTGCCTAGTGATCCATGAGGAAAGGCTCGGGTGCTCAAACAATGAGGGAAGGAAAGCTGAAATGATGGTCACCAGGAGAACCTGAAACCCGCGGTGGGGAAAACAAATAAATACAGCGAGAGGAGCCTTCCCCATCCCGGCTGAGGCAATCTGTGCTTATGCAACCCTACCCGAGGGCTCCCTATCTCTGTGTACAATCTGGCCCGATAAGATTGTTCCCTGCTGAAAATCAAAACCGCAGGGATTCCAGGCGGCTCAGCCGGAGTCAGATTGTCCACCTGAACACCGGGGCACTTTCATGTGGAAAAATAATCGCGCGGTTATTTAGCTGAAATAAGGAGAGGGGGGAGAGAGAGGTTCTTGGTGGGTCTGGATGTGCCCAGCAGGGTGGGGATGTCAGCAAACGCCACCATCCCAGGGGCGAGATGTCCCCGTGGAGTGACAATTGCTGCCTGAAGCAATCGTAGAAAAAGCAATGGCACCTGTCCAAACCTCGCTGGTTTTTAGTGAGAACATCTTGGGTGTTTTTAGGGTCCGGGGACTTGCAATTGGCAGCTCTGGTGCCATAAACCCTCGAATAAGAGTCACATGAGTGACGGTGGAAGCAGCCATTGCCGCTTTTAAGGTTTTTTGGGTGGAGCAGCACATGATTAATGTCTGCACTGAGTGGGAGACAGAAGAAAGAAACATCTCCCGTACATATACATGTACATAGAGATATAAATGCACCTGATAGAGCCACTGTGTAGAACAACTCACCTGATAAGCCATTCCCAGGAGCGAGATATGCAGGATTAGATCCTTGTTTGCAGTTATAAAGTAGAGAGTGGGGGGTTTGTCCCTATTGTAGTTCTAAAACCGTGTTTTGAGGCATGTGCCACAGGACCTGGCTGATTAGATCCCACCTGCTCTGAATGTCCATCCTTTTCTCAAGAAAAAAAAGTTATTTTGGAAAATAACATCCACAAGGGATAGCTTGGTGATGCTGGACATGGAACCTCCTTTCACTCAGGCAGGAGTGGGATGATCTGATCCTGTACCCTGAAGAAGAAGCAGGACATGACCACCTGATTTGTGTTTATTTTGTGCATTTAGCACCACACACTGACTGCTCACAAGTTTTAAATGCTGCTGAGTGAATATATACAGCAGAAATGTCCACTGAGGGGGGGTTGTGGATGAGACAGGCTGGGGAGCTGGACTCCAAACCCCTTGCCAGGTTCCTACCAAGGGCAGAGATCCTGGTAAAAAGCATTTCCAAGTGCTGTGTGTACTCCTGTGAGTCCCACTCGGTTGCTGCAGCTTCATAATCGGCATTTTCCAGGGGAATTTGTGGCTGACTTTGTCTCTCCCTGCTGCAGGAAAACCCATGTGAGCTAGCAGGGGATTAGCTCAGCAGCCAGGGTGGGCTGGGCTGCACATGTGGCATTATCACCTCAACAGGCAGACTTGGCTAAAAATGAATCCCACTGCTCTGACATTTCTCCTCGTCCCTCAGGTCCCTCCAGTTAAAGCAATCCTGCTATAAAACAGAAACCTGTGTAAAGCTGTGCTTGCAGATGGAATATATCTCTTTAATCTTGCAGAGGTGCAGTGTTCCAGGAAAAGCTGTATGTGCACACACACACACAAACACACACACAAAAACACACAGTTTTTTGGGTGACTGATGAGAAACCAAGTCCTTTAGTCCAGCCCATGGGCAGTGTGTCCTGCAGTGGCCATCCTCTTCCAGGGCTTGGCGTTCCTGGCACAGCTTATGTGAAATGAGAATGCCTGTAATTTTCTGAAATTCCTTAATCCTGCTTATTTTCTCTCTTTCCCCGAGAGATCGGAAGCCGCAGTGGTCTCCTCAAGCCCACCCACTAATTACAAGACATGAGCTCAACCCACTGCTGGCCAGAAACAACATCACAGGACCAAACACCAGCAACCAGCACTGAGCCCTCGCAGAAAACTGCCTGGGAGTCTGTCACCAAGAGCTTGGGAAGGACACACCAGCCAAATCAAAGCTAGAAAGAAGGAAAATATCCCATTTTCCTTCCTCCCCCAATAATCCTGCCTTTCCTAGAGCCCCCGACCAGCTGCTCCAATATCTGAGTCCCACTTGTCTATCTCACCCCACAATGTTCCTTTAGGCTTTGCTCTGTTTAGCTGCCAATTTTTTCCCCATATTTGACGCATTTATCTTTCCAATTTGCTTGGAAAGGTTGAGCCCTTCAGCAGTGCTGGAGAGACTGGGGGTTTCCAGCAGGAGGGTGGCATCTAGCAGAAAAAAATCTTCTCCCTGGAGAAATTAGATCAGACAGAGCCCCGAGGAAGCCAGGCTAAAAATAAAGCCTGAACTCACAGAGGAGTTATAGGATGGGAACAGAGGCTATGGTGCATCCCTGGTTTTATTCTTAGCAGGCACAACTGGAGAGATGGGTATAAATTTACTGGCATAAATCAGCACAGTTCATGGAAGGATGTGGGGTTTTCTTCAAACGCTGTGCTCACATTCACAGTTTTACAGCAAATCAGGTTCTGTGCCTAAATCCCCCAGGTTTGCAGTGGTTTGTGATGGCCCTTTATCCAGGCTACCTTGATTTCCAGGACTGCTTTCCCCCTCCTGCTTTCCCTGTGCACAAGCAACAGGCATGTTCAGCCTCCTGCCTCCCAAAAAGCCAGTGCTGCCAGAGTGAGGATGAGGCATCTCTGCTCCAGGTCTTATCCCTGCACCAAAACCTTAGGATTTGGTGCATAGGATTTCCCTGGACATCCTGTCCTGGCACGGGCTAGAAATAATATCCCAAATTTTACTGCTTAGTGGTGGGCAAAATCATGAGGGTTGGAGGGGTCCCAGCTGGGAGATGGGCTGGGGAGTGCCAGGGAGACTTCAGTGCCTGAGTGTCCATCTGGGAGCTGGGAGCGGGAATATAGGAGTGGGAGTGAGAATATAGGAGTGGGAGGTGGGAATATAGGAGTGGGAGATGGGAGTGGGAATATGGGAGTGGGAGGTGGGAGTGGGAGAGGGAATATAGGAGTGGGAGTGTGGGAGTGGAAGCTGGGAATGGGAATATAGGAGTGGGAGGTGGGAGTGGGACAATGGGAGTGGGAATATAGGAGTGGGACTGTGGGAGTGTGGAAGTGTGGGAGTGTGGG
>VZTB01000653.1:629196-644175 GCA_013397245.1 Thryothorus ludovicianus
CGGTTTTGGGAAGGAGGGCTGCAAGGGCTGATCCCTGAGCAGGGAGCAGCTGCAGCAGGGTACGGCCAGAGATTGGGATGTGCAGGGGCCGGTGGAGGAGCCTGGTGGGGATTTTAGGAGAAACCTGCTGGAAAAGCTCACCAGGTGCAGCCTTGATGTCCAGAAGTGCGTGGACAAAACCATGAGGCTTTAAGAAGGAAAAGCCTCATCTTTGAAAGGTCAGACTCACACTAAAATGATCAAATTTCTTTTTTTTTCCCCAGCAAAGACGCAAAGCAGCAGCACATTTCCAGCAGTCCCTGCGATCCCATCCCAGGATCCAGCCAGGAATCTGCCGGGAGCATCTTTCAGAGCCAGGGAGGTGCCGGCTGCCGGACTCGACACTTTCTGGGAGCAGCGGGGAAGAGCCGCCACAGGGAGAGGCTGCATCCGAAACCCTCCACTTGGACCCAGCCTAAATGACACGGGGAAAGTGAAAACAGGGGGAAACTTGGCTCCTTTCACAGGCTCCCTGCGGTGGGGCTCAAGGAGGCAGCCCACGGAGAGGGGCTGGTTTGCTCTGCTGTGCCGTGTCCTGGGGAGCCGGGAANTGTGCCGTGTGCTGGGGGGCCGGGAAAGGAGCGACGGAGAGAGAGCGGATCCTGGAAAGCAGCCCGTGCCCTCTGCCAGCACATGCTGCCAGAGGTGGAAGCAGGGGAAGTCACGCACGGGCTCCCCACCTCCTGTGCCTCTGGTGAGGGCTGGCCTGGGAGGAGCCCGGGGGTTGTGGGTACACCCTGCACCCCCGTTTCAGCATCCAGTGATGATTTGGGTGTCGTTCCTGCACAGGGAAAGAGGTTTGGGGGCCTTCACTGCCCTTTGAACATCTGTCCCTGGGGTTTGGTGCATCACGTGCTGCTCTTGGCATCCCTCTCTTCCTTGTCCTGTTGCTGTGCTCCCTGGATTGCTGGGAGCCCTTTCTTGCTGCTCCATAGCCCAGTGCCCTCAACACTCCTGCTGGGGACTGTCCCTTGCTGGGGACTGTCCCTTGCTGGGGACTGTCCCTTGCTGGGGACTGTCCCTTGCTGGGGACTGTCCCTTGCTGGGGACTGTCCCTTGCTGGGGACTGTCCCTTGCTGGGGACTGTCCCTTGCTGGGGACTGTCCCTTGCTGGGGACTGTCCCTTGCTGGGGACTGTCCCTTGCTGGGGACTGTCCCTTGCTGGGGACTGTCCCTTGCTGGGGACTGTCCCTTGCTGGGGACTGTCCCTTGCTGGGGACTGTCCCTTGCTGGGGACTGTCCCTTGCTGGGGACTGTCCCTTGCTGGGGACTGTCCCTTGCTGGGGACTGTCCCTTGCTGGGGACTGTCCCTTGCTGGGGACTGTCCCTTGCTGGGGACTGTCCCTCTCTCCGTGCAGCTCCAGCCCTGGTTTCAGCGGGAGCCTGTCCACAGCAGCTGCACCATTGTCATTTACGAGGCTGTGCTGACAAACACCAGCCAAGTCTGGTGGGGACATGCCTTAATCCTCCCCCACACCCATCCTCATGCCCAAGTGTGTGTTTGGGACTCATCTGTCATTCAGACTCTGTCTGGTCCTCATCCCTGCCTCTCCTTTCCCCCTGAAGATGCTAAAAGTGCCTCTTCAGCATGCCCAGCTCTGGCATTTTGTCTCTACAGGCCAAGCATTCACTCTGTGCCAAACTGGCAGGCAGCTCCCTTTCCTGGCACGTGGCCTCCTTGGCTTCCCATCCAGACTGATTTCTTTTAGTTTTATGGTTTTATTTTTCCTCATCTTTAAAGTTCACTGTTGGTTTTGATTAGGTGGCTGTGGACTTGCAGCCCTTGGGCTTCCAAGAACAGGAAAGGGGAGGTCTGACGTGATGGGTCTGGTGGCAGCAGTGCCTCAACCCAGCTTATCTTGCTTTTGAGAGAGGAGAACTTCAAGTCAGGGACTGAGAGATGGCCAAAGTGTTTTGTTTTATTCCAGCATGCTCTGACTCCCTGCAGCTCCTGGGTCCCACCATGGAAATGGTGCCAGGGTGAGGAAAGCATTATTGGCAGAGAAAGGAGATGGGGGCAATTCCCAGCCCTAAGAACAGGAATAATGGGGGTAACCACAAAGGAAGAAACAATGTCTGAAATGTGAAAGAAGTTTCTCCTGCAGAGGAGCCCCCTGGTCAGTTTGGAGAAAGTAGAGGTCAGTCCCTGCCCTGTGCTCCCTGTCCACCTGGGACAGGCAGGTGCAGAGTCTGTCCTGCAAAACCTTCCCTCTGCAAGCTAATTCTTTAGGGGAAAAGAGAAAAAAATACAATTTCCCCTACTGATGTCATATGACCTGGGTCTGGAGGATTCAGGGAATGGGAACCAAAAAATAGGTTTTTAATGGTTTGATTTTCAATGGTTCCACCTCTGGATATAGATGCTGGAGCAAGTGACTGGGTCTGGATTGATAAGATCTGCAGAGCCATACTGGAGCAGTTCCTCCTATAACCAGGGTTTGCTGCCTGATTTGGGGTGTCCAGGAGACACATCTTCTCTCCTCAGTCTTGAGGAGATTTGGCCCCAGCCTTACAGAGACCATGGGTAGGCATGGTCTCTCCAGAAGCAGGCTGGAGGGATGGACAACTTCTGTTGGAAGCTGAGGAGGGTTTTTGGACGGACATCTGTCCTTGGGATAGTATCTGCAGCAAACCCTTTTGCCCCCAGGGGAGATGTGGCAGGGTTGAAAAGCAGCCTGCTGTCATCACTGCCATCCAAACAGCTCCTGGGAGTCCCAGCCTACACCCTCCATCCTCCCTCACATCAGGGAGGGAATGCAGTGAGAGGAGAGCCTGGCTCTGCCCCAGGGCTGAGCCCCACCACAGCAAAACTGAGCCCCACAAACCCTACATGCTCTGCCAGACCCCAAAATATCCCAGTCCCTCCACCCTGCTGCTGCTCTTTCATTTTATTTTTAGATCTGTTGCTCCTGTTAGCTCTTTTCTATTTGTTTTTGGTTCTTATTATTCCTGGCTTCCCTCAGTGTTTTGCTTTCCCTCCTCAGCCCTCATCCAGATGTTTATTCTCACTGCTTGTTTTTCTGCTTTCCCGAGGTGCCTCCTGGTTGTAGCTGGGCAGAAATCTGTGTTTGGACTGGGCAAGGGCTCCCACATAGCTGGGCTGGGACCAGGCCATCATCTGGAGACTCCAGCCTGCTCCAGGGGGGGAGAAGCCTTGGGCACTGTGCTCTCTGCGAGCAGGAATGTGGCTGCTGTAGGAATGTGGCAGCCCCTGCAACAGAAGAGCTGGCAGCAGGGTGAAGGAAGTGGGGGAAAAAGGAGTTATTCCATCTCTAAGGAACTCCAGGGAACAACAGTGATGGACCCAAGGTCACACAGAGGATCTCCAGCAGCCCTGGGAGCTGCCTTGCCACATCACCTCTTTGTCAGTGGGGTTGTGCCTTGAGGTGTCTTGAAAGCCAAGCTGGACCAGTCAGTGTCCCTGCCTATTAAAACTCAAAAATTTTCCTTTTGAGGATAAATACACCCAAATCTGTCTCTATTTCTTCCAGGCTCACCACTGTCCCATACATGGATGTTCCTGTGCATCTTCTCTCTGCTCACCAGAAGAGATCTCCAAGCTTTTTTTGGGTCTCCAGCTGAGACACCTCCTCACGAGGCAGATGGAAGGAGATATCTCCTCTACAGGCTGGGAACACATCAGTGACTGAGGTCTATCACTGCCCCCCATTTGGGGGCATGGACTGGAGGGTGCTTTTGGGCAAAGAGGCGGGCGTTAAGTGCACATTCCTTGTGGGAATGAGATTTTGCCCTCAGTACTGCCAGCAGGGTTACAATAATCCCTCCACCTCTGGCTTTTGCTTTATTTTCTGTCTCACTGGGAGGAAAAGTGATGCAGTGTGAAAAAGGCACTGGAATATCTCACATCAAAGAGCCATGGTGGCTCTGGGTATCTTACTGCTGAATTACAGGTGACCACAGCACACACTGCATTTGCTGCCAGAAGTGTCCTGGATTCCTTTGTTAAATTATTTATTCCAGTGCAAGGGCATGGATTTTTATGTATTTTATGCTTTTGGTGATCCTCTGTGTTTCTCTTCCCACAGTGAGGTGCACATGGCCATGGGACAAAGAAGCTCCCAGCAAGGAGAAGCTCCCAGCCCGTGGATAGGATGAGGACATTTTCTGATCTGTAGATATTTATTTGAAGAACAACTCAGTCATGAGACCAATGCAATAATCTGGAACAGCCTTCCACAGTTTTGGTACAGTTACAGTGAAATTTGCATCTGAGACATTAAAGGGCTGCTCTGGAACTCTGCACATGGGCATGGGGACTTTTTATTGCTCGACTTCAAAGAGGTTCAATAACGGGAAGGAGCGTTCAGGTAGGGAAAAGTTCTTTCTTTCCATGTGCAAAAGCGTGCCAGAGGACACACAGGCATCCCTGCACACACAGAGTTACAGGGCTCTGGAGACAGTTAAAACAGAGCAGGCTGAGGAGCTTGCATTAAAAATAGTATTATTTTTGGAAGGAAAAGTCAGCTGACACAATGGCCCAAGCTGTCAGGATCTTTTAGCTTTGGGGAGGGGGGGGCAAGGGGGAGAAATCAAAATGAAAAGCACTCAGTTGGCTGAAAGGAACCAAAACACTTCAATTTTTGATCAGCTTGAGGCCAAAGCCTACAGGGCTTCATGAGAGGTGGAATTTGGGAGCTGTGGACATCAGCTCCAGGTCCCATCTCTGTGCACTCTGAGCAGCTGCCCTTGGACCATGCACAGGGAAGGGAGCCCCGTCCGAGGGCTGGTAGGGGCAGGGTGCTCCCCAGTGGGTCTGTCCCCAAGGGCTGGGGCTCCTGAGGGTCACATCCAGCCTGAATTTGATTCAGCAGAAGAAATGAATGTGTTTCACTATGCAGGCACTGACTCCTGCCCCTCCTATATCAAAACTTGGCAATAAATCTGAGCTTTCTGCATGCGAGGGTTTTTTTTTTTCTGGATTTTTGATTCTACAGGCAGAGCTGATTCTTTGTAGCTTGCTTGCTGCTCAGGATGAAAGCAAGTGCTAGAAAACCATGGGAAACCTTTCATTCATGTTTTTACCTGGGGAAATTGGGTCTTCTGCATTCAGAAAAAGCCTCCTCCAGGAAATCACACGGAGTGCAGGACATCTCTGGCAGAGTGGTCACAGACATCCTTCCCTGCCCTTCCTCAGGACAAAAAGGCTCATTTGTCCAATTCCCTGTTTTTTCTGCCATCTCTTTTGACACTGTGGCACAGGGGCACACGTGCACATGCAGATGGCCCTACCAGGGACCTGAATTTTCCCCTTATCCCCGGGTGGGATTGCATTGACTGCCATCACTCATTGCAGCCGAGGGCTGCAAAGATACAGCCACTTCTGCAGAGGACCATCTCTGGAAGTCTTATGTATTTTGATCTGATCTTTTTCCCCTCTGGTTTCCAACCCTTTGCTGTGGGGTTCAGCCCCTAAAAGTGCATCCCTGCATGCTGTCTCTGTGGACACTTTGATCCAAACAGCCCCTCTATGGCTGCTCCCCATCCTTAAGCAAGACCCACACATGCCTGCAGATGTTCCATGGATTTTTCATGTCCTGCCTGCTCTGTCCTGCACAGGAGAAAGAGCCAGGGCAGGGCTGGGGGCAGAGCCAGCCATTCTCCTCCTGGGGTATTTCACTAAATGGAAATAAAGGAAGCAATTCCAGGAGCCCTGTGCCAGCCGTGTTTGCAGAGGCTGGGGAAGCAACAGCGAAGGTTCTGTCTCATCCTGCAGACACAGCAGGGCTCTGGTCTGGTGAGGAGCATGGAGGCAGTGCCAGAATCCTTGGAAAAATATTCAAATGAAGTCTCAAAGAGGAGTGATGGTGCTGGAAATGGGCCTGGCAGCCCATCCTGTTTGGATATGGGTGAGATGGATGGTGTAACTCCCAGGCTCAGCTCCACACTTTGCTTTTGATCCCTAAAAGTTGTAAAGAGAAATAAAACGAATCCTCATTGGCCTCTTCCATCTTTCCCTGTCCCTTTAAACACTCCCCCATTTTTTCTTCCCTCATTAACTCTTTGTTGAGATCCTGAGACTCTCCACACCCGGTTGCTCCAGTTTCACCTGGATATTCTCTTCTGGACAGCTGGGTCTGGAGCTGTTTCCTGCCAATTTTCAGGAGCTCTGCAGCAAACTGGGGCCAAACCACGGGCTCCTGCTCTGCTCTGGATCCACAGCCATGCCCGGGGATGCAGAGCTGGATGAGCCGTGCCTGGGGGGCTCTTGCTGGGGTGATGCTGTGGTAGAGGGGGATGGAGATCAGCCCTTCCCTGGCTGGCTGCTTCCCCAGGCAGCAGGGTCACCTCTGCGGGTGTCGGGGCTGTCCCTCCGGTGTTTTGTGAGCAGATCCCTGTCCTGGGGCTCCTCCCTGAGGAGGAGGAGGCCTCCCTCCCGCTGCCAAAGGGCACTGGAGCTGCAGCGTCCTTCGCTGCCTGGGGCGGAGGATTTTAATTACCGGGAGTTTTGGCGAGCCCGGGAGGAGGCAGTGGCCCCGCTGTGCTGCCTCCAGGCTGGAGCATGTGATTCGGGAATTTCCTTAGGCTGGGACGTGTCTGGAGGCTGCCTGGGATCTGTTCCCAGCACAGGGCACGGGTACAAATGTGCAGGGCAGGACCAGCGGCTGGAGCTGCCTGGGGTGGGCAGTGCAGCGAGGCTGGGACATCTCCTGTCACAGCTCGAAATTCCCTCTGCGGCTTTCCGGGCAGGAAAAGCCGTGTCTCGGGCTGTGCCTCGGGGAGGGTGAGAGCTGCACACAGCTGGGGAAGGGCAGGTGCTGGTGGGACAGGATGTGACCAGGCTAATGCCATAGTGCTGACCAGGTGACACCGAGGAGATGTGGAGGTGACACCCAGGCCAGAGCAATCTGACAGAGAGACTTTCCAGTAGATGTTGCTCCAATAAACTTGTCTCTTTCTGTAGATACACAGGATTTTGGAAAGCCTTTATTCCCAGGCTGGGGTGGTGCTCAGGTTAGAGAGAGAGGAGTCACAGAGATGGTCGGCACAGAGCTGGCCGTGGTCACACCTGATGCCACCTAAACCTTGGGGTGACAGCTTTGCCTGGAGCACATTTGCAAACATCCAGCAGCAGCCACAGCACCGGCTGAAATAAAAACTTTCTGCCACATTTTCTCGCTGCCATTGGCCTGCCAAGGCTCAGGGACAGACTGGTGCAGAATGCCGTGGCATCACAGACACACAGGGCAGGGATCAGTCACGCTTTAATTCCCCTGCAGGGGAACATTCACACCCTCGGGGCACAGCCACCACCTCCCAGCACCGATGGGGGGAACAGCTGCTCTGGTTTTGCTGCTGTATGAATGACACAGGGGGGACAAAATACAATTCCCTGTATCTCTGACAAATCCTTCTCTGACAGATGAGCTCTGACCTACTTTGCAGTGGAGCCAGATGTTTAAATTTATGAATGCAGGCATATTTCCCTCAGACCTGGGAAGGAATGTTGTATTGCTGCCCATCTCTGTGGCCTCTTGGGCAGAGGAGCTGGATTTCAAGGGGAAATGCCATTTGTGGTTCAATCCTAAAGGTTTCTAAAGGGAGGGAAAACATGAGACCATGCCATGCCTTTTCAAAGACAATCCCACTGGTACAAACCAAGGAATGTTCAAGTGATAACATTTCTATCAAGCTGAAAACTTCTGCTAGGAAAGAATTCCTAACCTGATTTTTCAGAGGGTCACATTTTCATAGCTTTTGTCTTGGCATTGATTATGACTCCTTCCCTGGGATTTCACACTTGTTGGTATCCAAACAGAAATTTTATGGTACAGGACACAGTTTAGCAAATATTGCCTCATTCTCTCAATAAATCCCTTTTTCAACCAAGCAAATGGCAGAGCAGCATCCCTGGGACTCCCCTCCCTAAGCAGTGGTGTGACTGTGGGTTTTCCAATTCTACATTTGGGAAACAAGCACTGCTTTGCTGATGATCTCCTCTGTGAGTTTTACTCCTTCAAAGTATCCCAGGTGGTAATAAAACTTGCAAGAGCACCTTGAAAGTGCCAATATCCTGAAATACAACTTGGGTATGAGTCCCACTAACTGTATTTGATGTGGGTACCTGATTTAGGATAATTAAATTTGCGGGTTTTGCTGTTTTAGAAGTTCTTTGTGATTTCTAAACTGTAAGCCAGTTTAGAACCCACATAAGGTGAAGACAAATTTAAATACAGAATAACACACCAAGATACATTATCTTTCTATTTATTTTCAGCTTTTAAAGGTTTTTGTTCATTTCCCACCCTTCCCAAATTAAAGCAACATAAAGATGCTTGGATTGGATATCAGAAAATACTGATGGGGCTGAAATCAGGGCATGTAGGCTTAAAGGAAGATATTCAGAAAGATTTAAGGCACAGATTGTGCAAATTTTGTATTCTGTGGGATATCTGTGTGATATCAGGGAAGTGTCACTGAGGCACTAATTTATCTGTCAGATTAGCCAACAGCTTTTCCTGCTGGAGGCAGTGAAGCAGGAGCCTGGTGAACCAAGGGCAGAGGAAAATTCTTGACTTTGCTGTTGTCCAGATTCAACATGAGGAGGGAGTTTCCTCTGGCATCCTCCAGTAAATGCACAAGCCTGCAGCCTGTAGCCTGCTGGCAAGGATGCTCTCCTGGGGGGGATGCATTTGGAGTTCTTACAACTGCAGAGGATGCACAGATCCTCTTTTTGGGTGCTTTTTATGAACACAAAACACCTGTAAATCCATTTAATAAGGACCTTGATCCTGTCCAGGTATTAAAATACCAAGGGCATACCTGGAGACATAAGAATTACCTGGCTACCCTTTTCCATGGCAGAGGACTTGGCCAGTGCAGGCTTGGCCAGCAGTGGAGGATTTTCTATTCCAGCAACTTTCACCTTTCTGGCTGCCTGGCTGCTGAGCTGACATTTATTTGCCCTGCAGTTTTGGGTTTACACACCTAAAGCCTGCCCAAGGCTCGCTCCAGCTCTCTCCATCCCTTTGAGAGCAGCTGCTTTTCTTGCTGCTCCTCTTGCCGCAGGAGGATGGAGGAGCACAAACCAGAGCAGGCTCACATGCCCCACAGCTGAGTGCCCCGTTTGATGCGACTCAGGGCTCACAATCCTCCTGTCACCTCTTGCCACCTCTCTGGTGACAACGCGAGTGACACCGACTGCCAGGACACCGCTTGGGCTGCCTCCACACGGGGGGATCCTCGTCCCTCCAGAGCGACTTTTCTGAGCCTCGATGCACCCAGCCTCACCCCGAAATGTTCCCCAGCCCCCCGCACGCCGATCTGCTGCCGTCCCCGAGGTGACACCGGCGCTGGTGCCGGCAGGATAGCGAGGTTTCCACAAGGTGGCATCCAAAGACCTGGGCTCCCTCTCGCAGAGCTCAGATCCCGCAGGGTTTGGGGATTTCGTGGGATGGCTCGGCATCCGAGGCACTCGGAGCCCTCCCTGGGAGGAGGGAAGAGGGGACGCTGCGGGATTTGTCCTTTAAGGGTCAGTGGACTCTGACACTCGCCACTGCCTTCCTGGGGCTGCAGGGGTGTTTGTCCCCAAAATGTCACCAGAGAAGGGCAGGCACGGACAGCAAACACTCTAGGGGGGTCACTAAGGGAATCAGTGTGCTCCCCTCTGTCCTCCGTGCAAAAAATCTGCATCGAGGGGGTTGGTGGAGAGGGAAAATGAGTAGTGAGCAACGGGGAATGGCAGTAGGGGAATACCAAAAACTCCAGGGAGGAATGACGTCCTAGCTTGACCCAGGACTGATGTATCCAGATGAGGCAGGTTTGTTTTTTACAGGGCAGCAAAACCAGAGAGAATCCCCAGGGAGGGGGGAACACCAAACACAACCTGAGGGTGAACCCAGAGATCTTTTCACACAGATCTAGAACAGCTCCACGATTTTATTCACCGGGCTGGAAGATGAGGTTTGCCAGCCCTTATCTCACAAATATCATCCTCGGGGTGTGCCCGAGCTCCTGCTGAGCTTTTTGGAGGTGACACTCGGTTCTTCACCTCTCTGGGTGAGCCCTGGCCCGGCGTGGCACTGAGACGAGCAGCGCGTCAGAAGGATGCGCTCGGACCCCCAGTAAGAATATTTGAGTGAGCACAAAACACGGCTCTGCGGTTTGCTGTGTTCGGGCTGCTTTGGCAGGAGGCAGACTCCAGTGGGACTATTAAACCATTGGAGCCCTCGGAGAGATTACGAGCCAAACCAAAAAAATGATAAATCGGTGACCTCGTCCTTTGGGCAGAGGCAGGAGAGGGGAAGGAGCGGGAGGCTGTGACCCACAGCGAGCTGTCAGACGCGGGGCAGAGCCACCAGCGGGGCCCATGAGGAATTGCTGCGGGCTGTGAGCTCAGCAGGCTGCGATCCGGGCAATATTTAACAATTTATTTATTGTCCACTCCTGCCGCAACCAGCGCGTCCTCCTGCCCAGGAGCGGCCGCGCCGCGGATGCGGATGGTGATGCCGATGGTGATTCGATCTGCTCTAAAAATAATTTTAAACTTAAAAAAAGAGACTGATGACGGTAATTTCACAGCGAATAAAGGCATGGCTGTGGCTGTGGGAGCTGGGCGGTCCGTGCCGGCTCTCACACGGTGGAGCTGTTGCTCCGCGGCAGCTCAGGAGCCGCGGGGGCTCCCCGACCCCCACCCCGGCAGCCACGAGTTCACTTGGCTCTCAAAAACTCGGAATTTGGCCGTGGCACACGACAGCGAGCACGGGTGTACCCAAACCACCACCCGAATTTAAGGGATTTTTTTTGGAGCGAGGGGCTGAGGCGGCGGGAGGGGCTTTAGTCGGGGAGAGGGGGCTGAAGTGGGAGCTGGAGGTCGGAGCTCACCCAGAGCTTTGCCCCGGGTGCACTCGCACCTGTTGGAGTGAGTCCAGAGAGACCTCGAAGATGCTCAGAGAGCTGGAGCAGCTCTCCTGTGGGGACAGGCTGAGAGAGATGGGGATGTTCAGCCCGGGGAAGGGAAGGAGAGACCTTACTGGAGCCTTCTAATACCTGAAGTGGGCTTACAATAAAGTGGGAAAATGACTTTTCACACAAGCAGGTAGTAACAGAAAAAGGAGGAGCGGTTTTAAATTAAAAGAGAATTAAAACTAAAATATATTTAGATTAGATATTAGGGAGAAATTCCTCCCTGTGAGGGTGGTGAGGCCCTGGCACAGGGTGCTCACAAAAGCTGCTGCTGTCCCATTCCTGGGAGTGTTCAGGCCAGGTTGAATGGGACTTGGAGCAACCTGGGTGGAAGGCATCCCTGGCAGGGGGGCTGGAACAAAATAGTCCTTAATATCCCTTTCAACCCAAATGACTACCATTCCATGGTATTTCTATTGCTATCTAGGAAAAAAATATTATTATCTAGAGAAAAATCAAATTTAAAAAATCCCAGCAGTTCCAGCTGCTCCTCCAGCCCTCCCGACAGGCTCCTGCCCCTGAGCACAGGGACTCCCTCTCCTGCTGCCTGTCCCTGCTGCCCCCTCAGCTGGCCCAGGCCTTGAGCAGCTCAGGATGGCTTCAGGGAGGGTTTCTGTGGCTGATCCATGCAGTGATGGTTGGTGCCAGCTTGAGGAGCCCTGCCTGGGCACCGAGACAGCTCCAGAGCCTGACACTGCCTGTGGGGACACAGACACAGCTCTGCTCATCCTTCATCCTTCCATCCCCACCCACACCTGCATGCTTCTCTGGAGCAGGGGTGTTGGGGCCCCCTTTTCTCCCTGCCACCCTCAGCAGCTCTGAGGTCTCACTCCTTTCCAGCCACAGATTTGTAGCTGCAGGGAGTAGGCTGGGGATCAATGGCACCTTTAAATAGCCTGACCCAAAGCCTCTCTAAGCAGCTGGCTCTGCCAAGCAGTGATAAAACTGCCTGGCTGTGAGCTTTTCTATCCAAACATTTAATGTTAACATTACCAGATAAACTCTTCCCTTCCTTTCCAAGAGAGGGAGGGAGACAGTACCTGTCCCATGAGGAAGACACTGCTGCCACCCCCCTGCAGAGCAGCTTTCATGGGAGAGGGTCACTGCAGCCACAGTCCCACATCCTGCACACCATGGGCCAGCCCTGAGCCTGGGAGCACCCTGGAGTAACCCAGGAATTTTATGAGAGGCTGCTCTGGGAAGCCAATGGGGCAGAAGATTATGCTTAAGTGCTTCCCTGGCTTGGGGCTTGTATTTACTAATAATCATAGTTAATCTCTGCCTCATACAAGTCAGCCTGCACACACATCTTGTTGAAGCTTTTTAAGATATGCTTTTGTTTACTGCAGCCAGCTCTGAGCCATCATTTTCTCACAAATGGCCTATGAATAATCAGTTATGTGCTATTAATGTTGTATGGCAACGTTCAGTGACAGAGGAGCAATGGAAATCTACTGGTCTTCAAAGGAAAACCTTGAATAACCCTGTGCAAATCCAAGTGTTTTCAGCCTGCTGCCAAGGCTATGAATATTGCAGATATTACATGTCTTTGTATGGTATTTGTTAAATAATTAAGATGGAGGAAGAGATTTTAGCCTAAATGGCTGCTTGAAGTTGCAGCATTAGAGATTTGCAAAATTATTGCTGGAACCCATAAACACAAGTTTGCTTTTGGATCCATTCTCTCAACGTTTTGTATAGCTTAGGCAGCTGTTTCCCAAAGATCAAGTTCAGGTTACAACTCATCCTACCTGGAGCTGTGAAGGGACAAAGGAAGGAAGAGATAATGAATAGACAGAGGAGTCCTGTTGGGCCAAGAAAACTCAATTGTTCTTGGGAACCATTCTCAATGAACTTTTACATTGTGCAGAAGATGGTAACAGACTGGGGTTTTTTGAAATACCCTCAGAATTCCCCTGAGCTAGTATAGAGAGAAGTTAATTTTCACAGAATCATGGAATTTGTAAGGTTGGGAAAGACCCTTGAGACCATCAAGTCCAACTGATAACCCAGCACTGGCATGTTTATGAATAAATTATGTCCCAAAGTGCCACATCCACAGTGCCTTTTTAACATATCAGGGGTGGTGACTCCACCATGGCCCTGGGCTCCCTGTTCCAATGTCTGACCACCCTGCCAGTGAAGAAATATTTTCTAATATTAAATGTGAACTTACCCTGGTGACACTGGAGGCCATTCCCTCTTGTCCTGTCACTTGTTAGCCAAGAGAAGAGCCCAGCCCACCCTCCTGTCAGCGAGTTGTGGAGAGTGAGAAGGTCCCCTTGAGCCTCCTTTTCTCCAGGCTGACAACCCCTTCACTTATCCCCTGGACCAAACTCCTGGCTGTCCTGTCCCCTGCCTCTTGCTGCCTCTCTGGTCGATGCAGTCCCTTGGTGTCTCCAGTGAAGGTCACACAGGAGCTGCTGAGCTCCACCAGAGCCCTGGAGAAGAGCACAGGATGGTGCCAAGCCAAGCCCAAGCCCAAGCCCAAGTGTTTAGCAGATTTTCATAGAATCACAGGATCAGAGAGGCTGGAAGTGACATTTAAAGGCCATCCAGCCATCTACCTTCAACTAGACCAGGTTGCTCAGAGAACTCTCCAACCTTAAATGTTTCCAGGAATGGGGCATTCACCAATTCTGGGCAGCCTGTGCCAGCGCCTCACCACCCTCATCAAAAACAATTTCTTCCTCATACGTACTCTCCATTAGTTTAAAATCATTATATTTTGTCTTGTTTCCTTTTAAAAACTCTGTCTCCACCAGTATTTGCTGTGTTAAATTCAACAGCAGCTGAGTCCTCATCCTGGGGTGGGTTGCACAGAAAGATCTGGCTCATGGGATCAGCGGGAGCCCTGGCTGGCTGGTAGGGCACCTTCACAGCTTCACGTTGGGCTTTCAGGTGTGAGGGCTGCTGCCAACACCCAGGGGATTTTCACACATGCTCAGGAGCAGGCAGGAAAAAACAAACTCTCTCTGGCAACTCCATATGGTTTTGTCTTTCCCATCAGCCATCTCCTGGGAAATGGGCTCCATCCTCCCCCACCTGCTGCTGGGAGAGCAAAAGCAACTTCTAGCAGCCCCAAATCCTGGTGCAGGGCCAAAATCCATCCCAGGCCAACCCCTGCTGGTGCTGTCCCCCTCTGAGCAGGGGAGAAGCCCCCCGAGGACCCCCAGCCCACCGTGCTGCTCAGCCAGGCTTTGACTGGTTTTTTTCCTGCAGTCACCTTTGGGCCTTGGCAGTAATCTCAAAGCATCTGCTCCAAATCATCCAGGATTACAGGAATTAAAAAAAACCCAATTAGAGACCCAGGGTCCTGCAAGCACAAATCCGTTTAGCCCTAATCCAGGCTGCTGCCCCTTCCCAAAAGGCAAAGGGATGGTCCTTGGGGGCTGTTTTTTCAGTGCCCCAGCACCACCTCCTCTCCTCAGCCTGAATGTTCCCATTTCTGCCCCGGCAGTAGCACCAGGGGACCTGCCCATGTCAGTGGGGAATGGAACATTTTGGCTTTGGGCTCTGAAATCAGCTGCACAGATGTGGGGGACAGTGCCAACCTCTTCCCCTGGGCACATCCATGTTGGAACCTGGGACACAGAGGATTTCAGACTTTCTGTGCTGACAGGGAATGATCCACAAAAATATACTGCATTTGACCTGAGACCCTTGGAAAGGTTTCCAAAACTGAGTGATAGCACTGAGATTGTGAATGTGTAGTTGAATGGAAGTGTATTATATCACAGGGTGAGAAATTTAGAATTTAAGGTGGCTGGTTAAAATAATATATATGTAACAAAATGAAGGGCTTCTTCTTCTCCTTCTTCTTCACAAGTTGGGGTGATTTTGTGTGATTGGTTAAGAAATTCTGCAGTACAGGCAATGGGTGAGTAGTTACTGGGTTTGAAGTTAAAATAAATTAGTTGGCATCTCATAACTGGGTAGTTTAGGCTTAAAGGACCTTGAAGCTTCTCTCTGTGATCTCCATTTTTGCTCTGTTAACTCAGCATGTAGAAGCACTCA
>VZTB01000654.1:7002-25176 GCA_013397245.1 Thryothorus ludovicianus
CTAGATTGCACCCATCTGTCTATGTTAAATATTTGGAATCAAATGGCGTAAGGTGACCAACATCAAAACTACACAGGATGGCTAATACCAAAGGTAAAGATTAGCTCCCTTGGCAGCATACAGGCAATTTGTCATTAATTCACAGTATACAGAATACACCTACAAAAAGATTCTTCCATCTGGAGGTTCACTGAGACTCAAACAGCCACACAACCCCATTTTTTGGATGATACATTGTAGTTGTCAGTATTTTAAAATATATGATTACTGAGAAGTTCTCAGAAGAGCACTTCTATTCCAAACCCTTTCATAACAAAGGACAAAAAATGCAGAACAATGAAATGCCATAGTAATACACTATCCAAGCAAAATCATGATGGATTGATATAAAAATTGTATGCACAATCCTAATTACAATCCCCAATCCAAGGAAAAGTCTTTGAACATCAGAAACCAGCAGGTAAAAATACGTAAGTCTAAATTCAGATACTGTACTTAAACTTAATCAAAGCTATTTTCAAATGTATTTGAAATTGAAGCCTAAGCTCTCTAGAACAAAAATTAAAAAGTAATAAAATACTTCAGAGAGTGAACATTAGTCCTGAACTTTTAGGATCAGAGAAGTCTCTGAAGGAAGTTCTTAGCAAATCAAATGAAGTCAGAGATTTTTAGGGTGTTCTTTCAAAAGTTGATGGCTTTTGTTCTCTTCCCATTGAAAAAAGTTTAATAGCTTGCTCATTCAAAGTTAGGAAATTTTTTACAAATTGTAGGAGAAAACAGTCTAATTTTTACATATTGGAAGAAGAAGGCAAAGTGCAAGACAATGCTAAATCACTACTTCTACAAATACTACACATCAAGAAAAAAGTTCTTGAATTTGCATCTCCCTCAAGTGATTTTGTTTCCATTTTCCTGATTTTTCAAAGTCATTTTATTTTTAGCATACTGACAAAAAACATCTGCCTTTCAAGACTGTTTTAATAAGCTCGTTGTCTACATTTAATTTATGTTTCTATTAAATAGAAGCCCATCATCATTTAAGAAATCAAAGTTAATCTTACTAAGGAAAACAAAGTAAACCATACAATTTTTCAAAAGGCTAAAACACGGAACATTAGAAGCCAATAAAATGTGCAGCTATATAAATTCCTTAAACATTAGTTTACCTCCTTTCTTCACAAAATCTAGCAAATAAGACTTCAAGTGTTATCTTCAATAGGAAATACACTTACTGACTAGTAANAGAAAACCATAAATCAAGGAAGTATCCTAATTGGCAATTTAAATTAATTGAAACCAAGCTAACTCAGTTTCCCTGTGAAGGCGTTTCTGTGGTGGCCTCTGGGTTTTGCTTCAGGCTTTTTTCCCCCCATGTTAAAGGTAAACAGAAAGCATGCACAACCTTTATGAATTCAAAAGAAGCAAGATATAAGGCACAGTAGCATAAGCATATGCTAAGTAAACCCCACAACAAAGAAAAGGAACACCATATATTGACTTAAAACAGCATTTGTTTTCAAGGGATGAAGTTGCAAAACCTAAGTAGATTATTTCTCTGAAATGTAAAGCAACTTGCTAATTTGTTACTGGGGTTGCGTGGTTGCTGGAAGCCCTACTACAGATAAACAAAAGACCTTTGAATGGAACAATTATGAAACCATAATATAAACTATTTTTAAATAACTACAGGATGATTATTAAAAATGGTGCAGTAAAAATGTTTGAACTGTTAACTGTATCAAATACTTAACCCATAGATGCCTGATATTTGAGCTGCCTTCCAATTACCAGCCTTTTCTCACACAGCTTGTCCATCCAACAGTACATACATTCATGGCGAGACACCAGACATGTGCTGAGCCTTTCTTTCCTTCTTTTCAACTCCTACAGCCATCAGCACAAGCAGTCTGGATTATATACAATGACACGAGAGATTTGTGACCAAGAATGTGCACAGAAGGTCCAGATCTTGCAGCTAGCTTCCCTGATCAGTCTCCAACAGACCAGCTTAAGCATCAAAAGCATGATGGATATAAAGAAATTTTTTCTCGCTATCCTAAGGACTGCATCTACTTTAAGTCCATAACCTAGAGAAATTGACTAACAAAAGTTTCCCAATGCAGAACTGTCTTTTGATGCAATTAAAACAGTCTTGTTACTTCACTGTACCTAGGAACAGAAAATTAAGAAGCTACAAATGCTTCATTCAAAAAAAACATGTAATGCACAGTTTGCTTGTGAATCTTTCCCAGTGCAATTCCACCTGACATTACAAGGTAACTAAAACCCAGTAAAACTAGGAGTAACATGGTTTGTACTGGACAGGGATATCAGATGTTAGGTTGAGAGCAAAGTGCCTTCAGCTACCAAACAAGGGAACTAAAATCCTAAATGAACTAAAGGGAGCTCACATTTTTCTTTCTTTCAATGTGTGTGTAACTATACCTGCTTGTTTGATAGTTTGTAAAATCTGTGAGTTGCCTCAACAGAGTGCACAGTGAGACACAAATTTTTAACTTTATTACTTTAGCATCAGCTTTAAAAGGTGAAGGCAACACACATAAGCAAGAACATAATTTTTAAAAAATATCATATACACTACTTTGTTTCAAAAGCAAACCTAGGTTAAGATAATTTTTATATATGGGACTGAGGGAGGTTTTTCCAGGAGAATAGCTTTTGCCAATGTAAACTGCCACAGTAACCCTGGCAGTTTCCTAATCACACCAGTAAACTCATTCTAGTTAAACTCTGTCATACAACATCCCCACAACTCACTACAAAACAAAGTATTGTTTATAGCCCTACTCCAGCTTTCCACAGTCTGCACCCTGAAGGCCACTTATGAGTACAAAAGGCTCACCTGCACTTCTCCAAAATGGCAGAAGCTAGCAAACAAAACTACAACTTGATGCAGAACTACCTCCTATTACACAGTAAACATCTGCTGAATAGGCTTCTCTCAAAAATACCCTCTTGCAAAGTAATTCACAAATGGAGACATCCTTTTAATCAATCACCTGCTCGAATCACTGGCTCACTGCACAATGTCTGCAGCAAGAAGAACTGAAAAGAATGAAGAACAATCAGAAATATGCACACACTTCAGATGGCAGGAGATGCAGCCCAAGAAGGCTTATCAGTATCAGTGGAATCAGTTGAGAGCACTCCCAGGCAAACGGAATTTGCTGAAGTCACAGCTCTGTTTTTCCAGCTACAACACTGTGTGTGTGCATGGTCTGTTTCTGTGTTTATAGGGAAGCATTAAAATGTATGCAAATGAGTATAAAAAAACCCCTAGTACATTCTCAACATAAGCTTCACCCCTAGTTAACGGTAAACATTCAAGTACAATTCATGTACACTGATAATTAGATCGCATTATTAATTACCCAGCAATTAGTATACAAACAGAATATAGCTGCAGGAACTATAAACACCAGCCAAACCCACAAAACCTCTACTACTCAGGGTCTTTCAAATCAAAATGAAATTATGTTTTTAAATTTAAAAAGGAACAAATAAACCAAACAGTAGCATTTACTTGGGTTCTGGCCAAGAATGCCAAATTCTATTGCCTGCAGTATGTTTTCACTGGAAAGTGATAAATTCTGCCATGAAACAGATTATAGAACAATCTCTAATACAGAGTTTATACATAATGTAGATGTTATACATAATATAGAGCAATCTCCAATACAACTCTAATAACAGGAACAACCTTTAACATATTTCATTAAATTCTTAATTCTGTTTTAAGACTGGTCACCTTCCCCTCTTTTCTTGAACAATCTTCAAAAAAGTCCACAAAAACAAAACAAAACAAAAAGCAAAATCATCGAACAACCCAAAAACCAACATACAAGATTTTGACAAGGGAGGTACCAGTGTTTGCAATGGGCAGAAGACTATCAGTGTGAAAGAGTATTATGCTTTGCACTTACTTCCTCATACAGCAGCATCACTCAAGGCAATACATCAATTTTTACCAGCTAAGTTACTTTCAAGCTTACATCTACAACTCCAGCTAGAAAGGGAGACTTTCAGATAAGTGAAGAACTGGGGAGTAGCAGCAGAAAGAATGAAGGACCCTAAGTGACAAGAACAAGAGGCACTTAAGCGGCAACATTACACGCTGAAGGGGCCCCTGTCTGAAGTGTACATGCAACATATGAAGTCTGAAAACACACAGAAGGAGGAACAAGAGCTCTGTGTCTACTTACCACACAAAGTGACTGGAATAATAGAGATCTAGCAGGAGTGACAGAGCTGTGATGGGCAAACAGATGGTTTTCAGGAAATGCAGACAAGGAAGACCAAGGTTAAGGGTGCCTTCATGCAAAAAAACCCAACACAATTTATCCAAGAGCTCCATCAAATATGGAGCTCTTTAAGGGGACAACAGGTGGGTGAGGGTTTGTGGATCCACATCAGAAAAGATGTCAGAAAATGCAGCATCATGACAAAAAACTTTTTTACAAACCTCCCATGTAGATGGAGTGCCCTAAATCACTTGAGGATCGCTTTTGATCACAACCTTGGTTCTTGACAGTGATTTTAATCTCCTTGAAAAAACAACAGAGCAGGTAGAGACACAAATTAACATGAACAGAGTAGAGTAGAGTAGAGTAGAGTAGAGTAGAGTAGAGTAGAGTAGAGTAGAGTAGAGTAGAGTAGAGTAGAGTAGAGTAGAGTAGAGTAGAGTAGAGTAGAGTAGAGTAGAACATGTATAAAGAGTATCCCCTTAACGTAGGTACCAGACGGGCTAACCTGGGCTGGTGTACAGCTAAGCACATCTGCGATGGGAACTACCTGGGAACTACCAATTATGGATACAAAAATCAGCGGCAGCCTCAGTGGTAATGACCATGACATGGGGAAATTCTAAACCCTGGGGAAAGAGAGGAAGGTGAGCAGTAGAGTACAGACCACGGACTTTTGGAAAGCAAATTTGGGGATTGGTAGGTATGATCCCACTGAAAGCTGCAATAATGGGTAAAGGATCACAAGAAAGAAAGTAGGTCAAAAGACATGGTCCAAGCACAGGAACAGTCCAGTCCAATACTCAGAAAATCAAGTACACATATAATTTGTTCTTGTAGTCCTCACTCTATCACTAGTCAATAAGCTGAAGTTAATATGGAATCTAATGCATATCTGTACCTGCAGCTGAAAGCAACTAAATAACCAACATATGGGTGGATGAGAGAGGAAGATGAATAGGAGTCAAAGCACACACCTCTAACTGGAAACCTCGACTCAAGAGCTGGTTATGGAAGTATTAATCTAGATCCTAAAGCTTACATTCACTTTGAACTGTCACTAGTATTGCAAGCCAATCTTTGCCACTGAAATCCACCAATACACAAACCCCCAACACACCTTCTTAAACACAAAGAATGGGCTTTCTTTTTCAAAAAGAGGAATATTTGCTATCTCTGGCAGCTGTAGGTAGCTCTGAAGAACTCAGCTGGAACTGAGATACCCTCAGCATCAGCATCCTCCCAAGTTTCAAAGCATGACATGACAGCACTCTTTGGTTCTGACACAGACCACCCCCCAGCCCCCAGATAGAAAGAGGCTTGCATTCTACAAATGCCAGCTGCTTCCTCACTACAATATTATTGTCCAGGAACATTCACTAAAAGCTTTTGAGCAATTTGCAGCTTCACACAGATCCTCTCTCATTATACCTCTATACTGTTCTGCTTGTATATCACATTGGCTTAAAATAACTTATTGAAAACCCATGCTCAGGTAACAGAATCTGTGGTACAATATCCTTTCCAAAGTATTTTCCCTCCTCCTACCAAGGCCTCCTTGAGGCTTGACTTTGAGGAAGGAAAAACAGAGAATTAATGAAAACAACCATCTCTTATCAAAAATATTGTGAGCACCTGGCTGCTTATTCTTCACTTGTTTGTTGGGGTTTTTTTGCCCCCACTGTTCAAAGGCTGAATGGAAATGTGAGAGGAGAAGAAATAAAAAAGATCAGAAAAATGCAGAGGCTATGTAGTAAAACTAAAGTTTGGTATTTTGTGTCTCTCACACAGACTTCATGGGACAAGGAAGCACACAAAAATAATTTTTCTAGTATATCCCTAGTATTTTCTAGTATATCTTTGAGTATATCTCCTGACATACTCAAGAGCTAGCAAGAAAACCCTTTCTCATGCCTACAGAGGGCATGAGAAAACTAGGCTGTGGTAACCCAGTGTAGTTCACCTCCCTGATCAAACATGCAGAGTCAGGAGCACATCTTACATTGTTGTTACAGCAGGCTGGGACAGTTTGCTTCCCAGCATCCCCAGACCAAATATACAGAGCCTCAAGCATGTTTATTTCCTCAGTGACCCACGATAGTTCACCCACCCCATCTGCACATACCCTTGCACTGCTTCACACGACGGAAGCCAGCTGCAGATGTCAGAATCCAGACAAAAGCATATGTACATCTTGTATCAAGGCCCTCAAGACCTGAATCAAACTTCACATTTTTTTTGTTGTTGTCAATCAGAAGATGTAGCTAGACAGTTATGACTAAGCAACTGCATTGTGAGAATTATGTGCCTGGCTAGTGTTTGTTTTAAGGAAAGGGGAAGACAGTCCCAAGATGAATGGGCTGTCTGGATGAGAGCCACCAGGTGTAAGGTNTAAGTTTTTGGTAACTGAACTGGGACAAACAGGGTGCCTTGACTGGATTGACTGGCCACTCCAAGCAAATGGGCTCAGCTGGAAAAATTCCAGTGCACGCTGACCTGACAACCCCAAAGTCAGGACAACCAGCACAACGTTTTAGAGAGGTATTTCATCAGTAAAGGGAAGTGATGGAGAACTGATAAAGAGGAGGATTTTGGGTTGGGGCTCTGCACAAGCTGCAGGAGCAAATACTTTGTTTCTGTGCTTTGGTGACATGCGTCTTGAATTTTCGGTATTTTCACACCTGTTGGTAGTGCAAAAACTTGTTTTAGAGTGTGTGCATTTGGACAGTTTATGAAACGCTGGGAATTTCAGTACTGAAATAGGTTCCTCTGCTTCTAGAAAAAAATTGCTCTAATTTGCTCTGCCCCTGGATGCATCCTAAAGAATAGGAATAAATTTCAGGGTGAGCCTATGACACAAGAGAAATTGAAAAGATACTGTAATCAACGGTGGCCTTAACATGAAGTAGATGATGGTGAAAAATGGCCAGAAAATGGGTCTCTATAATATGATTTTATACCTGATATTATTTTGTAGAAGACAAACCAAATTATATTAGATCTGTTACACAGTTTTGGTTTTTGCTTTAAGAAATAATTGGAAATAATTGAAAAAAAAAAAAAACATCCACACATGCTTTTTATGAGTAAAATTTCAAAAGTATCTTCATCAGGCTGATAAACTTAGTTCTTATGCCTTATCCTTTTAAACCAAGCACAAATAATCCTTTCATCATTATAAAGGGAAGAAAGAAGGCCCAAAATGAAGGCCCTCATGTTATCATACATAGCACCAAAGAAAAAAACTAGAAATACAGTAGATGCAGAATAGATGTATTAATGAAAGCAATAAACTGGATGACCAAAGACAAAACTTAACTTTGAGGTATTGCAGCTTCAGTAGACTAGGTACAACGAACCATTCTTATCTTCCTGGCTTACTCAGAAAAACTGAATGAAACTCAAATAACATTCAAACCTTGAAAATGACAACACTCCCACACACCCCACATGTTATACCAAATAGAAAAGGAATGACAGAATTATACACCAGTAAAAATAGAAAGGTCTTTCCCAGCAAGGTACAGAACTTCTGTTAGGCCTTGACTACTACAGCCTATAAATCACATTTTTCAGTGATTAACTGTATGTCAGGAAATCTCCCACACACACAAATATTGATGCATGCAGGACATGCTGACCCTCAATATGATTTCTAATTCTAATGTTTGACACACAACAATAAAATCACAAACTGAGTAGAACATTTTACTGGGACTCATAAAGATAGGAAATCTAACAATTACCCCAACTTTTAGCTAGTAAAATCACTCTATAAGGAAGCTAAACCATATTTCCAAATGATTCCAAATTATTTGGAAAGGCAGACAATCACTTACTAAAATTACCTAACATGGTGCCTGAAACCAGTATCTACAACATCCAAAGACAACACTATGGACAGTGCTTGTCTGTTTTCTGATGAGGTATTTGGTTTAGCCAGGAATTTCACAATCTGAACACCACCAGCATTCAGAATTGTTTGTCAAGATTTTCAATTCTTCCAAGCGTCCCTTAGCCAAAGACAATCCAGACATCTTTTCTGTACAGCTTACCAGTATACTACTCAGCAGGAACAGCAAGACTGAAAGCTACACACACACACACATACAGAGAGTACAGCCCAGTTCCCAAGTAAGAAAGGAAGTACAAGGAGGTAGCTAAAAAACAGGACAGAAACACAATTGAATGCAGCATACAGACAAACAAAGGGCAGTCAGACAGACAATGTCCAAACGTAGAAACCTACTGAAAAACCTAAATCAGAACTTTGCACTAGTTTTGTCTCTCGGTATTAGTCTTGAATATCATCTAGCTTATGTCAGGAGCCTGAAGAAACATCCAAAACAATAATTTTTTTACCAAGTTTTATTTCTAAAATATTCTCTTGAGGATTCAGTTCTGGAAATTTCTTTCTATGTTAATATATGAAACAGATAAAATAAAGTAAGTGAATGCAGCACCATTATTAAATCACACCCTAATTCCTTCTACCTTCTGCAACGAGAACAGAACAGTCGCACTTCTTTCTGAAAGGCTGAGAGAATCGGGATTGTTCAGCTGGGAGAAGAGAAGGCTTAGGGGTGACCTGTTTACACTCTTCCAGCACCTGAGTCTCCAAGACAGACACAAAGAGACTATTTACAAAAGCATGAAATGACAGAACAAGTGGCAACACCTTGAAATTGAATGGCAGCAAGTTTAGATGAGATATTAGGAAGAAATTCTTTACTGTAAGGTGATGAGGCACAGTTTGCCCAGAAAAGTTGTGGATGCCTCATTCCTCTTCGAGACCAAGGTGGAGCTCTGAGCAACCTGGTCTAAGGGAAGTTGTCTCTGCTTACAGTAGGGATGTAACTACATGATCTAAAGATCCCCTCCAATCCAAGCCATTCTACAATTCTCTCATGCTACATCAGGAATAACCTATTCAAACTCCCTTTTCTAATCCCAATAGCCTTCAAGTAAGTATACACACAGCCTCCATTTAGAATTTTATGCCACATTTATTTAGTCTCCTTGGGTGAAAAATGTCCTTCTGCAGTTGCCAGGGCCTAAGGGCTCAGAGCCCTCACAATGCTCCCTGCTGTGAATACAAGCAGCAGCCTCTCTGCTGGCAGGCACCTGTTGGTAGGCTGATAACATCAGTAAATGGGCCTGCAGTGACACCCACACTTGACACACAACTCAGCCAGCACTCTAGCACACACTGTACTTCTTTATAATTCTCTTCCCAAACCCAGGAAATGTCAGTGAGAGCTGTGCACTCGGGTCAGGGTCCCTTTTGTCTGAGTTAAGCACAAAGTTACATGTTTCACTAGCTCTGTAGGTAGAAAAACAGTAAGGAAGTTTGACTCCCTGTCTTTTCAACAGTTAAATGCATTTCAGCTATTAAAACTCACTGACTTCACCTCAAGACAGAACATTTAAGTAATTTTCAAAAACTAGGCCAAATTTGCTATGGAATTAGAGAAAAATGAGTGAAAAACACTATTAGGTTTTTTGTGAGTTATGCCAGCTGCTGAGTGGTTTTGTAACTGTACAAGTGAACAGAAAAAAATCATTCTCCTTGCTCAAATGATACATGGAGGAAACGCACAGAAAGATCAGCAGGAAAGATCTGAGAAAGTAGAAGAAAGTATTAAAAAATAAGACTTCATATATCAATTGTTATCACATACTTAAAGTTAACGAATTAGGAAAAACACTTCAAACTCTCCCAAATGCTTTCTAAACGTATCCATTTGAAATGTTACACATAACAGCTGATGATTACAGTTCACAGAAATAACCTGTAAAGGTCATAGAAGCAACATCTGCATTCTGTCTATATACCACAACAAAGGATATACATGCTTAAAAACGAACTGGAAAGAGTAAAATAATAAAGTCTTAACAGCAGTGCAATTTGAGCAAAAAAAGCTACTCTTTCTCAGGCTCTTTTCATCAAGAAGTGACATATGTGTTCTGGAAGGGGTGTTATTTGGTTGATTTGGGGGGTTTTGTTTGTGTTTTGTTCTGGGGTATTTTTGGTTGGGGGCATTGCTTCTTTTTGTTTAGGGGCTTTTTTTGATGCAGAGTTTTGCTGGGGTTTTGTTTGGGTTTTTTTTCATAACACTGACTGAAATTATTTGGACTACTTGACTCTTAAGAAATTTTTTTTTTCACATTAGTTGTGCTGTCACAGAGAGGCCCTGTCTTCATATCAAAATTCACAGTCACATCTATCCTAAAATCAGCTTCAGGATTTGGAGATGTTAAAAAAATTCAAGTGGACACTGTCCTGGCCAACTTAAACGACCCTGCTTCAGCAGAGACATTGGACTAGGTAATCTCAAAACATGCCTTCCAACATCAATGCTTTTCTGATCTCTGTACATGACAGAGCTTACTTTTGGCTAGCTAAGGAAGCCATCTACTCCAGAAAAAGCTACTCTATCCCAAGAAAACATGGTATTTTAAAGCTTGCCACACCCTTTAAGGACAACACCGTATTAAATGCCATTATTAAAAATAATAAAAAAAATTTCAAAAAGAGCATAAAAAGCAATTATTAAAAATAGTTTATGGTATTCAACATACTATGTGATTAATTTCATAATAATTCTCCTGCTGTATATCCAAGTAGAGTCTGTATCTGTATTTTAGGCAACTTCTTTAGAGATGTAGGCAGACTATTATGACATATCCCTGATCTACAGTTGTCTTTTCTCCAGGCCAAACAAGCCCCAGTCCCTCAGCCTCTCCTCAGAGTGCAAGCACCTCAGATTCTATGGTGCTTCTACAACAGTTCTCTACTGAGCTCAGTCCAGTTATGCATCTTTTTTTCTCATACTGGGGCATCAAAGTGGATGCAGTATTCCAGATGCAATTTAACAAGTGACAAGTAAAAAGGAATAACTTGGTCTGATTTCCTTGTTATGCTCCTGCTAATACAGCCCAGGATGCTGCTGGCTTTCATTAGCTGCAGAGCACAGTCTCTGTTCATGCGTGGCCACTGTCACCCAGGATCTGTAAGAGCTTTTCAGCAGAGCAGTTCCCCAGCCAGTCAGCCCCTGTCTGAGGGAAACAGCATATCCTGCTGCCTGTGGCTCTGTTCAATTACACAAAGTGCCTGTTGGCCCACTCTTCTAGCCTGTCTAGATTGTTCTGGATGGTAGCCTTTACTTCAAGTGTATAAACTGCAAACCCAGACTGTAGTCATTCACAGATTTTAATGATGTGCATGATCAACAGCTAAACAAGGACATGTGAAGACATTAAACAGATTTCAGGACAGACACCTGTGATATAATTATCTGGAGGCCAGCAGTATTACCCACTACTACTTTCCAAGCTCAACCATCTAACCAGTTTTGAACCTACAGAATCACTGATCAAAAAATCACAGAATATGCTCATTTGGGAGGAATCAAATCAGGATCATTGAGTCCAAATCCTGGCCCTTCACAGAACATCCTCAAGAGTCACTCTGCGTGCCCCAGAGCATTGTCCAAATGCTTCTTGAACATTCTCAGGCTTAGTGCTGTGCCCACTTCCCTGAGGAAGACTATTCCATGCCCGACTACCCTCTGGGTGAAGAAAGTTCTCCTAATATCCAACCTAAACCTCACCTCACACAACTTCAGGCCATTCCCTTGGGTTATGTCACAGGTCACTACAGAGAGATTATCCATGTCTGGCTCTCCTCTTCCTCTCATGAGGAAGTTATAACTGCAGTGAGGTCTCCCCCCAGTCTTCCTTTCTTCAGTCTGAAGAAAGTGACATCAGCCATTGTTCATACAGCTTCCTTGAAGGATGTTTACCATCTTTGTTACTTTCATCTAGTAGTTTTTCACCCATCCAGACTTTATCATCCCAACTTTGATGCAAGGATGCCATGGGAGACCACAGCAAATGCCTTGCTAAGAATCAAGGCAGATGACAGCCTCTAACCTCCCATCATTCATAAATCTTGTCGTTTCATCACAGAGTACAATCAGGTTGGTGAAACCTTCTACTTAATGTACCCAGAAATGGCATCCAAGAGACTTTATTCCACTTAAAACAATGTAGTCTCCTTCTTTCAAAATAGGGACTACTGTGCTGTTCTGTTTCTTTTCTTAACTAATTAAAGATCCATATCACAGGGAGAGAATGTACTCATTCTCCAGCCAAGGTGAAAGAAAGGCTGTAAATGTTTTATGAGACTTGTCTGATCGTATAAGTAAACTTGTAATACAGAAATAATAGTACAAAAATATTGCTAAGGAGACTCCCCAACACTGCCTTGTAACTACTAAGTCAGTTCCTCTGACAATTTCACAGAATCTGTTTGTTGGAATTGCAGGGTTTGTATCTTCTATTGGTGTGCCATGCAGACCTTTAGTATGATCTTGCTCTGCTTTAGTTTTACCTAAAAGCAGTCATCTGCATTTAGAAGAGTGAATGCTTGCTTTTTTCTTTTTTGACATTGCAAGTGAAGGAATTCACTCACAGCACTGGAGAGCAGGGCTCAGTCATTTAATCCCCTCCTGCACAGCATAGATCTAGAATGTAGGCTTAAACTAACTCAAGTTGCTTCATGGAGCACTTTGTGAATATTTAAAATTGTCTAATGAGTACCAGGGCTTACCAATAGGTCTACAATCCTAGGCAGGTTGCTTATTTAACTGTTCTGTAATGAGTGAGAACTCCCTGTACAAGCCAAGACTGGTACAGTAAGACTTGACCTCTTCTAGCTTTTGGATTTATTTCATGGTCTCCAAAGAAAAATCCAGTCTTTTGATTTACACAGCTACTAGTGTCAAGCATACTTACATTGAAACAATTTTGAAAAAGACATGTGGTTGAGCTCACCTTCTTCAAACTTCCATAGATCTTTCTTTTAAATGTATTTTTTCCTCATGGGGCAAGCTGATAAAACCCAAGACTTTTAATCAATAAGAACAATTTACAAACTTATGCCATTCCAGTGTTCAAATTTACATACCCATGTAATTTACTCAAAATTATAAACCCATGGAATACCAGCTTCAGGAGAGTTCACTTAGCTAAGACTTGAATGACAAGTAAAAACATTTTTCCTGTTTTCTACCAAGTAGGAAACAGTAATCTGAAGAGAGGAGGGGTGGAGGGGGAAGAGGGAAAGAGAAAAGGACTTCAACAAAAAATCCAAAGGCTTTAAGAATTGCAAAACAGTGCACCTGACATAGAAAGAAAGCCCCACAGGTTAACTGAGGGACAAGGGAAGTCAGTTATTGAAGTCAGCTGCTTGGGCTGATGGAAAGCAGAAAGGCATTGCAGACAAGAAAACATGAAGCATAATTTGAGGGTTAGAAGTACAGTAGGCTAGGAAAAACTCAGCATTATTTAAATTGGAATGAGTCAATTAGTCAAAATCATTTGGATCATTTGGTTTTGATGATGTTCCAGTGAGTTCCGTTTTACCTTTTGGGAAATACCAAGAATTTCTGTGCTTGTGTCTTAATGCTAAACTAGCAGCCCCTAGGTGGTTTGGAGAGTCTCTTTCACGCTGACAAAAATTTAGAGCATTAGAAAAGGCTTTTCCCTGACACAGATCAGTATCAGAAACATCTCTACAGTAATGCAGCCCAAACCGGGGTTTTTCACATTCACCAACACCGTTAAGTGTTTCAGATATTAGACTAACATTTTCTAATAAAATGCACAGACTCTTGCACAGAAAGAAGTGGAGTCTGTGTAGGTATAGAGCAATAAAGTGCTGTACAAATAACTGATCTAACTTTAAACTTTTTAAATATGAAGAACATACACAGAACTAGAAGCTGCTATTCTGTGGCATTAGGCAGCCACTGCACAGCAGCTTAGGCATACAAACCTACAGGGCTGCTGGCAATTCCACAGTTTGATATATCTGTCTGAGGATCTACATTACAACGGATGATACTGGTCATTAGAAACATAAACTGCTACTGGCAAATCAAAGAACCATATATGTGACATGCCTGTGGTCAGGAAAAATGCAGAGAGCTGTCTAAAGTGAGCTCAGTCAAGCCTTAGTCACTGCATTCAGCTGGAGCTCCAGTTTATCCAAACACCAATTAATATTCTTTAACTGCTGATGCAGAATTTTGGTGGTTTATTGTAAAAGACCTCAAAGAAAATACCAGTACAACAGGATTATGAACCATTTCGGTCTGCTCAATTTCTGCTGTAGGTTGTGAGCAGTTTGAAACAAACCTTCAAAAAGCTGTTGCAAAACATGAACATTTGGTTTCTAAAAAGAGTAAAATACTTTAGATTACTTCTAACATAAATTCTACTCACCAATACTTGATTACATAGGTTAGACAGAAAGCTGGAGCAAAGCGGCACAAGTCCAACAACCACATACACCAAAAAACAATCCTGTGTTTCCTGAACAACTTTCAGAGGCCGAGTAGCTGCAATGGCCAGTTACCAAACACAGGACATCCAGCTGATATTTCTTTGACAGCAATCCACAAAACAGCCAGGTCAGAAGCAGCCACTGGATCTCCACAGCACACGGTAAGTGTTCCACTCATTCAGTAGCACCATCCTTGCTAGCCCAGGATGATTTTGTTATGATGTCCATGGCTGGAAACTGTGCAGGTGTTGCAAGGTGTGATGTTGGGTAATTTCTCTGAAGAGCTTCTCTTCTGTCTAGCTGTTTGCCAGTGTCCTCTGAAAAAATGGCCAGAGTCCATTTCTGTATGAAAGCCCTGGTGAACAGACTGCTCATACCATCTCCAGATGGCAAACTGCCTCACAGACTGCCAGCTCACCCCCCTACCCACAATCATTTCTGTTGCTAAAACCTAAAATTCACATACATGGTACTTATATATACTATATGGAGAAGTGGCAGTCGGTAAAAGTCACTCAACAGATCTTTTTGTCTTGCATTTTACTCTGGAATGACATGAGCTTTCTTTCTGGCAACTCCTCTTTCATACTGAAGGGGAAAAGCTCTTGCAAGGTGAATTACTACCTCAGCACTTAATTTAAAAAGACATGAACAGATTTTCAATTATCAGCATTTTTTACAGCTGACACATGTGAATGTTTGCCTTCGTTGCACCACCTCTTCTATTTGACACTCCAGAGGCAGAATATGGATTTTCACTTTACAGATTCAACACAAATACCTCAATATTATTTTTCAAATTTCTTTCTTTTTATCTTCTTTCCTAAAATCAGATAAAGAGCTTTAAAACCTTATTGTCTCAGTGGGAAAACGAGCATATGACCTTGCCTTCAAAAAGGCTGTCACAACAAAACAAGACATTTCTGCAATAAAGCCAGCTGGTTTATTTTGGGGCTTTTTTCTTTGTTTGGAGATTTTTGTTTGCTTTGTTTGTTTGTAGTTTTTTGTTTCTTTTGGTTTTTTTGGGTTGTTGGGAGTTTTTTGGGGTTTTTTTTTTTTGAGCCAGCTAAATCTTGGAGGGTTGCTGTTGTCCCAGAGAAGTAGTTCCAAGTCTCACTGTAGGAAATCTTTTGCAGCTTCTTTTCTCTTCATGGAGTGGGAATTTTCCCAGTGGGTTCCAAGTTAGACTACACTTGCTTACTGACAAAGCTTTCAGGTCTTATACTTATCAGCAATATGAGAAGTTATGAACAGGATGGCAAATTCAAATCAAAGCCATTCAGTCAAAGAAAACCTCTCACCTTCCTTCATAAAATCCATCTGTTACAAAAGACAGTACAAAAGTAGTATTTCTTATCTCTGAAAAGCTGTCAATTCTTATTTAAATTCAAAATTAGAGCAACAGTTGACATTCTGAAAAAATTAAAGTTTACATTTGCCAAATATATTACTAAGGAACAAGTGTTTTAACTCAAATATGTACTTTCTTAAGCTGTCTCTCTCCTCCAAAGAGCTTAATATGGGATACAAAACAGAAGTTGGGATACTCAATCTAAATTGATTTTCATCTACAGCCCACAACTGAAACTTATCAAATTTTTGATTTTCATCTCTGAAGTTAGTATAAATCAGTTTCTGTTGATGTGCAAATGTTTTTATTTGAAATGCCTCAAAAGTCACTTCCAAGTATTAGAAAAGAATCCACTTCTGGAAGAAAGGTAACATTTTTTTGGAGGTAGGAACTTCCTATTTCATGCTTCAGAGAAAATCGTTGACAGCTTTTTTAATGTAGAAGAAATAATCTGCCATCATTGCTGATTACTATGGAAACAAGTCTGCTGTGAAAAAGACAAGGAATCACAGAATCACATAATAGCTGAGGTTGGAAGTGGAAGGGACCAGTGGAGGAGGTCATCCTGTCCAACCTCCTTGCTCAAGCTAGAATACCCAGAGCAGATTGCTCCAACGTGGGAGACTCCAAAATCCCCCTGGGCAACTTGTGCCAAAGTGAGTCCCTCTCTCCATTTCCGGATGTTCAGAAGGAAGCTCCTATGTTTCAGTTGGTGCTCACTGCCTCTAATCCTCAATCCCACGACCAGAGGTGTCATAACAGAAGGGAATACAACTACTACTTTTTCCTTTAAATATCAGCTGGTTTGGCCATTTCTCCAGATAGCAGGCAACACACAAATGGTGATGCAAGAACACAATCTATTGTCCACTTGATTTAAGGTGAAAATATATTGAGGCCAAAGAAAAAGAAACTGTAAAATTATATTGCCGTCTGTTTATTTGGAGAACAAGGAAGAAAATAAGAAAATCCATCAATTCTTTTTGGTTTTTTTTTCAATGTGCATTTGCAACCTTCTCAGTTGCAGCATCAAAATATAAAAAGGCATTTTTATTCTCAGTAGGAGGTAGTATACCAGAGGAAATGTACAGTAAAAGAACAGTTAGCTCCCCCATCACACATGTTCAGACAATCATAAGCCATGAATTTAGAAAACACACTCAATTTAAAAGCTAACTTAGAAAAGTTCAATGCAAGAACCAGAAACGACTATGTCCTAACTTTTTTTTCCTCCTAAAGAAATGCATAGTTTGGGAGAAACTTGCTGAGTGAAAGTTCTAAATCGACAATTTTAACAATGCACAATCAATTACTTCTGGCATGTATGTGACAAAGAAATAGGAACAGCTACAAGCCTTGAACAACTAGGTTCATTAGAACCTGGAAATCATTTAAAAGCCTTCCAGAAAATGCACCCTTTTTTCAGCTTTCTGTTTTCTGTGAAGTTTAAGTTACCAAGTAGAGGACAGTGATCAAAACTAAGGACTAACTTCTGAAAGTAAGTTTTTTGAATAAAGACGCTTCTCTTCCAAAAAGCCAACCATATATATTGGTGGACTCCTGCATCAAAGATTGTTTCTCGCAAACTTAAAAGTCTAATTAACTTCAAAGAGAAAACCTGAAGATAACATGTGCTGAGAGAAGACAAAAGATTAAGTTACAGCAGTGCTCAAAGAAGGGAGTCAAATGCTATTTATTTCACATGCTGATTGGTATTTCAGACTGTCAAAACTTTATTATGAGGTCACATGTGACAGAGACCTGACCTTCACTACTGATTACTCGGCAAAATGAGGAAAGAATTCAAAGACATTTTAAGTATTTTAAGTACAATTACAGTCAGGACAGTCTTTATACCTTCCAAATGACGGTATTTGATACAGAAATGAAGAAACACAGAGAATCCAACTGTACAATCTTTCCAGAATTAATATGCTTTCTGAATCATGAAAAAACTGTACACTTAATGAAGCTAATTATCAAGGTATTGAGATGAACATTTGTTTTTGTAACATGTTATTCGCCTAGTGTTCACTGCAGCATACCTATGCTAGACAAAGTCTGCTACCTGAAGGTAGGTGAACTGAGGGTAACAGCTTACAGCATTCACTAGGAGGCTACGAAGGGGATGGCAGAGCAAGGTTTAAAAGGTTAGGAGAGAGTGAGCTGATAGCAGCAACGCACTTACAGCGTATTTCAGGTCCACAACA
>VZTB01000654.1:25216-46937 GCA_013397245.1 Thryothorus ludovicianus
CAGCTTTCAGTGACTGATGTGTGAAGATTACAAGAGAGCTGCAGATGCAGAGCAGTAAGAATCAAAGGCATACACACCAGGTTTTGCTCAAACCTGGCAGACAGCACAATGGCATGGAGCAAGAATGATCAGGACACAGAGATCATATAAAGGCCATTACCTTTTAACTTAGAGAAGAGATAACTAAAGGACACTTAGAGAAGAGATAACTGAGGTACACTCAACTAGCCTAAAAACATTAAGTCAAAAGTTTACAAAACAGTATGAAAGTCAGTGATTGGACAAGGAAAAATATCTCTAACGAATACAGGAAAGACACACTGAAAGAAAAAGCTAAAGGTCAAGGGGCATAATGTAAGTTTAGAAGGACAATTTTGCAAGATTTCTAAAAGAAGTTACCCAGAAGGAGCTTACACACAGGACGAATTGGAAAAAGCACTAAGTGTATCTTGCATGAAATAAAGATCAGATAAGTATATTGTTCAATAATATTACATAACAAATATAATAATTTTTGGGGTAATCACACATCAGATTATTTAACCTGCTGTTTCCTAACTTACAGAAGATGTTTTAAAACTTAAGACTCTACAGGGACAAGAAGCTGCTCATGTTGCTCACAGGAGAAGAACAGCAGTGCAAAAACCATGAGTTACTTCAGGTAACTGCCTGAATAATACTCAGTAATACTGAGGAGCTGAACTGTGACCACTAAACAGTCTTTTCTAACTCAGAATGGAGAAACAGGAAAGATATCCTATGTTTTCATGGCCATAGTAGAAATTAAACCACAGGACAAAAGTTTTTTCAGTACTCTTGGAAGCTCATAACCTTTAAGCATGTATGGTTCAGTATCACACATAATTGCTTTAACTGTTTGCTCATTTTTCTTTCTCTCTTAACACCAAACATGCAACAATTCTTTGCCATTATGACTAGATTTGCTATACGATTGTACAGAAATATCAAAACACCCATTTCTCTCACTGCAGCAGTTTTAAAAATTATTCACTCATCCTCCTTTTGTACCTGAGGCCTATTGCCAAATAATACAAGACTGACAACATGAAGTTAAACATCCAGCCAATAATCTAAACCAATTAGCAAGCTAATGATAATGTACATCTCACCACAGATTTCTTTTTAATTGAAAGTGTTAATGCTATCCAGAGAGAACACTTTGGCTTTTTCATCCATTAGAAGACTCAAATATTCACTCATTTCTTGAGCTGGACAGCAAGCAGATGTCATGGATCAGAAAGCTTAGAACTACAGTCAAAGCTTATTTGTAAAACATGAAGGACGGGGCTGCCACATGAAGTGGGGCAACTCCGCAATGTGAGTTTTGCCTTTTCTCTTCCCACCAGCTCAACTGCAGATGCAAGACATGAATACTGCCTCCAGCACTGCCACTACTACAAAAGCCCATACAAGCTAGTGACATTACCTCAATGAGAAGTCCATATATTTACAAGAACATTGTCAGGACATAGTTCACTTTGCCTCTGAAAAACAAAGTTCTAAGAACAGGGAGACTGTCCTAGGTGTGCTACTACCAATTACTAGTATATTAACTAGTTGTAGTAGTACTAATAACTAACTAATAGTAGTGGAAATACTACTAGTAGTCATTTACATTCAGATTTTTCCTCAATTGCATTGCTTAAATCTTACTTAAGAAATTAAGAGTTATTTACCCTGCAGTGTAATTACCATCTGCCTTTTGTTCTCTGATTAGAACACAAACAAAGCAGACATGAGATATCCTTTTTGGTATTGCTAATTTCAAGAAAGCAACAAGTTGATTTAGCTAGTGGATAGAACCCAGACTTCTCAAGCAGGTGCAAAAACACAACCTCAAATTGGAACACAGTGAACAGCTGGAAGCACTCCTCAAAGAAAACCACTAGATTTGTGGGGGTTATATAAGATCTTCCAAACTCTAAACTTCCCACTCTAGTGCAATTACAGCTTTGTACACTCTGGCTTAACAGCAAGATTTTCTATTAAGATATCTCTTAGGAATGACATGGAAAAAAGGCAATCCCAGCAGTGGAATGTGGAGTGAACACATTCCCAGAAAGCAGGGGAAGGAGAGATCAAGAGATTTGCTAAATCATCTTGAAGAAGCAGTGATGGGTTACTATAAAAGTTTCCTAATTATACAAAGCAATTAAAAATCAAGGCTGTTGACCCAGTTACTTATTATTTTATAGAGGAAAAATCATTTAAGTAACTTCATAAGTAAAAGCAGTGAGAGGGCCAAAAAATACCTTCAAGGAGATGAAAGGAGGAGCAGGAAGACAAAATCATGATTGAAATCAGAGGGAGTTACTCTGTTACTTTGTTCCCATTGCCAGGGCACAGCCTCCACATTTCCAGAATATCCTCAGGACATGCTCCATTCAGGAGCAAGCAGAGCAGCAGTACTTACATTACTTACTGCCAGTAAAGTAAATGTGGAAAACATGACCCAGCCAGCTCCACAGACAGGCAATATGCTTCATTACATGTGGGCTAAAACTAAGGAGTGTTTACCCTCATCTGTCTAACATGGCTCTGCAATTAATGGACAAGGCCTTCAAAGTTTCAAAGCAATATATTTCAAAGCAATCTTCATTTCCTAGTCTATTAAAATCAGCAACAGGCACGACCTGGGGTCAAATGGAAGAAAAATATACAACAAAATTATGACAATATTTAACAATAGCAAGTGAGGAGCAAATACAGTGACTGATGATATTTAGCGCCAACAACTACAAAAGAGTCCACGCCAGGCAAAAGATATCCCAGCTACACTTGTGAACCAAAAACTTCCTTTTGCCTTCTCCCCTTAAATGGAAACATTTTATTTGTTCCTCTGTTAATTTTATCAGAACTTCTGCATTGAGAATAATCAGGAAAAGACTACAGAACAAGACTGAAAAATACCTCAGCACTTTCCAGTAACTTGATAACTGCATTCTTAAGAATCTGTAATTAGTCAGAGAACACTGATTAAATAGATGAGTGTGGGGAAAAGCAGGAAGACAGCATACAGACCTGGACTCTTCAGCTTTTAAATTGCTCGAGTGAGTATATTGCCAAACAGAATGTTGATGAAGAGCACTAACTGTGCCTCAAAAAAAGTCCAGCCCACTGAAACAATATGTCTGGTAGAACTTCCCCCTCTGGAAGCCCCTGACCAGGACTACCTGAAACTTGGTATTATGATGGGACAGGTACAATCAGCTTAGGACTAGCTGGTACCTGAAAAAACAAGAACAATTTGCTCCAAAAGCTATTGTTCATCTTCTACAAACATTGCTCCAGACTTCTAAGTCCAGCTTGTGAACAGATTCCAGGTATTGGAAAACTCCTCAGTACTTCTGTGTGGTATCAGTAAAGCTGCAAGACAGAACAGGGCACCATCAACAGGACTGACAGCAGTCCTTTTCAGGAGAAAAAACCCATTAATAGACATTGTATGGTTACGGGGGACAAGCAGTTTTTCACAGCCCTAGTAGTTCCTATCAGACTGATAAATGCCTGAACAGGGCAAAAGAACATTGCTGACCCCAGGGCAGATAAAATCTAGATGACACTTTCTCCTCACTCTGAAAGCAGTCTGCTTGATTACAGTCTTTTTTTGGGTTTTTTTGCACCATCTATTTGCAGCACTTTGCAAAATACAGTCTCTCCAAGCACAACAGCAATATAAGAAAAAGGATTCTGCACCATGAAGAAAAAAAGCACAGCACATTGTTTCCTGGCTCAGAAGCTCAATATCAAGTCTATGATTTTCCTGGAACATGACCAAGCATGAGCTGTCAATTTCTAGCAGTATTTAAGCACTGAGAGAATGCTGAATTTTTTTAGATTGCTCAACACTTAGCTCACGACAGGGCTTCTGGGCTCAGGTCTGAAATCAGAGGGAAGAATAGCAGATAAATTAAGGCTACAGAATTCAAAATAGAAAAAAGAATTCCTGGAGGAAATGATGTTTTTGTTTCTGTTCTTCCTCAAGACATTCAGAGGCAAAGGATAGGATGACAAGTTGGAACACAGGGAAATATTAGGAATAATAATCTGAATATAGAGTATGTTTGATCGAGACTAAACAGTGGGAAAAATGGAACTGGAGAGAACTCCTGCCAGACACAAGCTCAACCTGTCTAATACTAGAAGATTTCCACTTCATCTAATAGTGGGATGTTATAACATCTGCAAAATATGCTTTCAAGAGGGCCCAACACAGAGCAGCAACTAAAGTAAGTGCTCTCAATACAATCTCTCAGAAAGACTGAAAGCCTTGCTTAGTGCTCCTAATAGACCTAGGTCTAGATCTTCTTTCGAGAGCCACTTTGATAGAGAAAAAGAACAATTCAGATTATATAATTCAAGTATCATCAGTTTGCTTCAATAAACCATTTAATTTAATATTATTTCTCCTAGAATCAAATGACTAAGCTGTGTTCTGGATTTCTAGACACTTGTCTAACTGCCAATGTGTCTACATTATTTTCATAACAGAAGCAACATCTTATGATCGGAAACTCGCTAAGTTTTTACAGGAAATTGTTTCTCTCCAAGAATGCCAACCATACTAAAAGGCTTATGAGACTGAATAAGTTGAAAATAACTGTGATGCTAAAATGTTTTTAATGAAACATTAAAAACATTTCATCTGGAGGAGGAGGTGCAGTCACATGCTTAGTTGTGCATGACAGGGTTAATACATTTCTGTGAAATTATAACATGCTTCTGGGTGATAAGGGCAATTCAGGTTTTCTGCTTTTCACTTGATACGAAAGAAGTTTTCTAATATTCATTATAGGCCTTGAATGCGGTTTACATCGTATTTGCTTGTACATATCAAGTATCAGACAAAAAGCACCAACCCTGTACTAGTACTGTAAAGGGGGAAAGCACTGGGGCTACATGAGCAAACCATACAGCAGAGTCAGGTAAAAATTACATTCAGCAGCTCAAGCTGGCATTTACCCGCCTGCAAGCTTATGCTTTGCAATATTTTTTGGGGTCAGGTAGGCAAGATCAGTATCTCAAAGTGAGAGGTCTCTAGCTTCAGTTCCCTGATTTGTGAGGATTTCTCAAAATTGCAGTTACAGGGCACATAAACTATTCTCTTTGATTCATGAACAAATCTGAATCACCTAAGTGAAGGTAAAGCTGAAAGAAATATCTGCACATTGAGGCCATTGTGTGCGTGACATTTTTCACTCACGCTACTGTAGAACTGTATTCAATAGAAAAAATGCTTTTATTCCTGAAAAAAACAACTCTTTTTCTCTTCGTCCCAAGTTCCCAAGTAATGTACCTTCATCATATTTCCACATGGCAAATTTTTTAAAGAGTCAAAAATGTATAGAAATCAATGCCATCACTATTTATTTACTTTTACAAAGCACTTATTTGTGTTTACTGTCTATATCCTAGTAGCCCTCTAAAGACTATCAAAATGGATGACAAAAGGAAGAAACAAAAAACCACCTGGAAGCTGCTATACAGGCAGAAAAAAAGTGGTTGCAATCTCTTTGCATTCTTTTCTTGATTTCACGTTAGAGCAGGACTACCAATGAGGGAAACACTTCCAGATTTCCTACATACGTAGGTATGCATCTGTAAGGACACCTAGTGAACCCGGACATGTGGTTTGTCTCTGTTAACATCTTCTCCTGGTGTTAAATTGCAGCAGTACATTCAGCCATTTTAGGAGTTCGGTGGGCAGGAGCCAGGTGATAATGTGCAGATACTTCTGCTATTCCCAGCTGCAGCTTAAGAGTACGTGAAGGTATTACCCTAGAAACACAGTTTTTGGGATGGTCCTTATATTGTTTCTATTTAGCTAATAAAAGGGTAGATGCCTGATTCAGAGCTCCTTGACATGAATTACAGAAAACACACATGCACAAGCCAAATTCTTTATGAGCTCTGAAAAGACCAAAGCTGTTCTTATCTCCCTTAAGCAACCAATGCCAGCCTAACACTCAAAAAACTACCACAAATCAAACCAGCTCTTGCAGCATGCCTTATTTTCACCTCATTCCTCTGTTTTGTCCCAAAGGTCTGCAATACCACACTCAATAAAAAGGAACGCTGAAACACTTCAAGCAATGGATTAAGGTGCTGTTCTTGAAAGATGCTGCACACCATCACGGTAGAGGCTTCACAGAGGGAAAATTTACCTAAGAGGTCATGAAAAGGCCCCACACCCATTCATTCCAGTGAAAAATGGATCCCTTCAAACACAAATCAGAACATTTTCTTCAAACAATACAGATGTCTTTGATCACTCTGGGAAAGGCTAGAAATGGGCACATTTTCACCACAGTACAAAATACAAGATATGTCACCTACAGCAACACCAACTGATACTTACAAATACCAGTGTTTCTTTGGTATGCAAACCAAGTGCTACTCAGAAAGGAGTAGCACTTCCTTACAAGCAAAAGGACAGATGTAATTTCCCTTTTCTCCTTATTCATAAACCCATGCACTCATCCAGAAACACGGTTTCACTGCTTAGTAAAGTCAATTACTCTCTATTCCTGTCAGCAGCCTTGCTGACTTCTGTCCTAACATGAAAACCTGTTATCGAAGCTTGTGATTGATGTGACTGCTTTCTGAAATTTACTCTGAACATCACAGCCACTGACATTTTACCAGCAGACGAGGATTAGATAGATATAATCTACCTAAAAGATTGTTGCAAAAACACACTCAAAAATCTAGGTACCAGATTTACAATGACAACAGAATAAGTGCAGAAATTTCAATTAAATAGTAAAGCAGTAGGTCAGTCATAAGTAGATTTTACTGAAAATCACAGATTAGTCTGAACACTACTGTTTCCATTCCATTTATATAGCTGGATTATTTCTGCATCTTTGTTAGGTCTGCAGTTGCTTACTCTTTTTGATGGCAGGAGGGGAGGGAACCAACACCAAAAAAAAACCCAAAAAAACACCACCACAAAACCCCCACAATTTTCTGAAAGCCTCCAAGGTAAAGTTGAAAATCTGAAAACCGCAAAAAGCTAATCAAAAGACATGATACATGAATCTCTATCTACATCAAAAAGTTGTGGTTTAGCATTTCAACTGGAATTTCATTATTTAATTTCTTTTAAAATTCCAGATCTCTCCCCAATGACAAAGTTACAAGTACAAAGAGCATCTTTATTTCTAAAAAGTGAGTAATCTAGTAGGATTCATAGTCCTTATTTAGACCCTTGTGTACATTTATACTTATTTTTTCAAAATAATGGCTGCAATGCAGTCCATTTTCAATTTTAAACACAAGCTATAGGATATGAAACCCAGAAAAACCTGCCCTTAAGGGTCAACTACATTACCCTTTTCAGCTGTAGAACTTTTCTAGGCAGCACACTGTTTAAGTCATAAGCAATCACAAACTAAAAAATACAATATGCTGAATTCACTCTACTTCCCTGAGTTAAATTTTTCACCCAGTTCATCATACAACTCATCTTCTCCCTATGGAAAGAAGCTGTGTTTCTCTCTTCAAGCAACTGTCTTGGACCTGTGACAAAACCATGACATCAAAATCTTTGTGTAGCCAAAGGTCAGACAACACATAGATACAGGCAAGCACAAGACAAACATTGCCTGTACATATGTGTTGTCTAATTGTCCCTTATGTGGACAATTAGAGACTTTTTTCAGACCATCTCGTGTGGCAAGGTTTTGGTGGCTGGCTACAGGGATAACCTCTGTCAGATGATGTCAGAAGCTTCATCTATGTACAAGAGCCAGAATAGAACCACCACTGGCCAAGGCCCCGTCGGTGGGCCAGGCAGTGACAGTGACTGGATCTCGAAGAGAACGCCGCGATTGCAGATCTAAGAGAACGTATCTAAGAAGGGGAAAACTGATGCATAACAGCAACGACGCAGATCTCAAGGTCAGTGAAAAAGGTGGGAGAGGAGATGCTCCAGGCACTGGAGCAGAAATTCTTCTGCAGCCTGTGCTGAAGACTACGATGAGGCAGGCTATCTGAGGTCCATGGTGCAGCAGAGATCACCTGCAGCCCACAGAGGACTCAGCATCTCAGCAGGTGCCTGAAGGAGGCTGTAACCATGCTGGAAGACATACTGGGGCAGCTCATGAAGAATTGCAGGCCATGGGAAGGACTCACTTGGCCTTGGGAGGGACCTCATGCTGCAGCAGTGAAAGAACATGAAGAGGGACAAGCAGCAGAGACAAGTGTGATAAACTGATCACAGCCCCCAAACTCCATTTTCCTGAGCCACTCAGATGGAAGAGGAAGGGAAGTCGGGAGCTGGAGTTGAACATGGGAAGAAGGGAGGGGTGAGGGAAAGATGTTTTAAGGTTTGTTTTTATTTCTCATTATCCTTCTCTGACTTTTATTTGGAAATTAATTAAATTAATTTCTCCAAACCAAGTCTGGTTTGCCTGTGACCACACTAGCTGAACCTTCTGTCATACTTTTTCCTCACCATCCAGATGAGGAAGGTGAGTGATGAGAGTGGCTTTGTTGGGCACCTTGTGTTCAACTGAAGTTATCACATCACAACATAACCTCCTTTCTCCATTCAATTTTACTTTAGTTTCCATATTGGCTCATTTTATATGTTCCGCACAAATGAACTATACTCTGGAATTTGCTTCATGTCTTCCATTCAGTAACATGCTTACAGATGCAATAGTGGATTTAATATTTCCTTCTCTGTAGTTGCCAATTCTCAGCTTGGGATATCCTCTTTGACTTAGTAAGGTAAAGGATCTCTGCTGCGTGATCTTGCCTGGCTAATTATCACCATTCTCACTCTGTTCCATCAGGAATTCCCACAACCCCATCACACTCTTACCTTTCTCAAGTAAACAAGACCCAGCTCTCCCAAACACTCCTACTACCATAGATAGCTCCTTGTTCTCCAACTGATACTCATGGTAACATCTGAAAGCAAAAGCAGCAACACAGATGCACGTCAGCCAATACCTGTGACATATCCACATATGCTCAGCAGTTTTCAGTTGTTTGTCTAGCAGCTTAGCAGCCAAAATACCCGTTTGACATGAAAAATTTGAGAAAAAGGACAAGTTACTGCAGTAATATCCAGGCTATATGGTCATTTTAAGAGACTAACTACTTTTTACGTGGGATTGTTATCACCAGTATTTTTATACAACTGAACAAACTACCATTGTTTCTCTTAAAGAAGGCATAGCTCTCTCCAGTCCGGAACACAGGGCTCCCACACTAGCACAAAAAGTATATACACAGATTTAAAGACACATATATAGTCCCGTTTTCTTCTAAGCATATTTCAGCTAAGACAAGTTCTCATTAAGTAATGAACTGGAAGAGAAGTTTCAAAGCAGCTGTGTCATTCTGTCCAAACAGCAATTCATTTGCTATACCACTGCATACTGTAGGTAAGTTTCACAAAAAACATCCTTTAAGTTTACAATGCATTCAACACACATAATTCTAGGAAACCATAGAGCCCGTTTCTGCAAACCTTTTTTTTTTATACCTTACATAATGCACTGAGGCAATGAGAAGTAGAGGACTGTGGCCACTGCCAAAAGGCAGATCTTTCTAAGAGATACGGAGATGACTGTTAATATATATGAGGTATCTAAGTTTGAGTGTCTGTCTGTGAGCATTTCCACGTGCATGTGCTGTTTGTCTCTAGAAGCAAACAAACGCAAAGTATGCATGTAAAAGAAAAAAATGTTAGAATTTAAGACACTGGATTTAACATCAGTCATCGCATCACCAGTTCTGAACTCTGCAGCCTTCTTTAAGATCACCAGTATGTTAGTAAGAGTAATAGCCAGTGGTAAAATAGAGAGTCGTCAACAGAAATGTAGATGTAAAGGAAACTTCAAATGAATATCAACCTCGTGACTTGAGATATATCAATTTTTTGTTTCAGCACACTATCCATTTCAATTTCAACAGCTTCTGTGTTATCCTTAAAGCAAAACAAAGGTTTCTAATAACCTCTCTATAGTAATGAAAATCAGACACTGTTCTTCTGGAATAACGTCTCTTGCCCTTCTCTTCACAAACACAGATTTCAGAGTAAATAGCACATGACTTGTAAAACAGAGGCATAAAGAGTGAAATCAACACAGACCAGAAGATCAAACATTAATTCTGTCTTCATGACGCTTGATTTGCAAAGCTGAATCATGACTATTTGTGGTTGATGGTGAGAATTATGTCTACACTTCTGAAGGCAATAGAGCAAATCTGCTCAAAACCTCCATCTGCTCAGTTTCACAATGCTTTTTCGAAAGTAACATCTGGAGTACTTGGGTGAGTAAATTTAGAATTTAAGCTCTCACTGGCCAAGTTTTTCCAAAATAAAATATGCTACAGCCAGAGCAAAACTCCACAAGTCCAGACTCAACCAGAGACCAGACTGCCACATTTCTTTTTAGTATACACAACAACCGAAGTCAACTTCCCCTTCTCTCATAAGTAACACATCCATAACAATAGCAGCTTGCTTCATGTGCAAAGGTCTTTCTTGGTAACACCATAAAAAGAAGGTTCTGAGCACATTTTTGCAGATCATACAAAATCCTCACAAGGAATCCAAGCAGCTGAAGCAAGACAGTTTTATTTACCAGTGCTGAGAATCACTTCCATGTCACAGAAATGTGTCTCCCAGGACATGAGTCTTCACTCTCACCCTGCTAGATGTATTTTTCATCGAGCACTCTGGGCAGCCCTGGAGAACAGGTAAACATGTGTCCTGGTTTCCACTCTTTTAAGACTTTGTGATAGCTCCCCCCTTTTGATGTCACTGCTACAATGGTAACATAAAGAATTTCAGTGGTCACAAGAATGGTGAACAGAATTATCTGCAAGATGTGCAATTCAGTCCATCAAAAGTTTTTACTGCACTTTGAAATTTGTTCCTCCAGCAACAGCCTTGAAAAGGACAAGCTTAATTGGCCTGGGAGGTAGCAAAAGCAAGGAAAATGCCTGGACAGCCATAAGAGCAATCCAGGAGTTTCCAGCATGACCACTCAAACGAGCTGAGTGGAACACAAAATTTTTAAACACAAAGAGTGGCAAACCCAAGACAGCAAGAGTTAGGCAAAGCAAGGTAAAGGCTTCAAACACAAATGTTTTATAGGAAATCACTTCTTAATTCATCACATGGACTGACTGCAAGGAAGAGGCAGCTGACACCCACACTCCAAAAAGCTACCACATGGGTACCAACATGGCTGAAAATTTCTTTTCAGTACCACAGATAGCTGTTAGGAACATGAAATTTCAAGCATCTATAAGCTGGTGGTCTACATACGAGAACACTCAAGTGTATCTGTAAGCCACAATTAATTCTCCAGATGCGCTGTGTCTACAATCCAAGAAAAATGGATATCAGACCAAAGCGGTCATATTGATGAGTTATCCTGTTTCTCAAAATAGGACAAACTCTCACAGAAAAAGCATTTCAAAGTCACTCTTATGTCTGAGAAGACCATCCTTGCCCCTTTGGATATACTGACTGAGTTAGTATAGCATAACCTTCAAGCACAGGCAATCCCTAAGCAGTAACTCCAAAGATACTGCACAATAAATATCAAAGCATGTCCATATACAGATATTCAACAATAGTCATACTAACTGTACTAAGGAGTATTAAAGTATTCTCACCTACTGCTCTCTACAGAGATCATTACATCTTTCATGGTTATGCTGGACCTTCCTCTTAAAGAGATGCAATAAACCTTAGGCAACATTTCTTCTAAATTGCATGAATTTAAGATTTTTAGAAGGTCAAAATTAAAACCACTCCTGGTGGAAATCATTCAGGTATCTTTTTTCAGGACAATCAACGCTATTTTGAAAATCCATAGAGACATAAAAGGCCATAACTAGATATTGTGCCTTGAAAACAAAGCACTCTTACAGCATTGTACAGTGATAGATGATCTCCTATGTCTTGCTTTCTAATCCAAACCATTGGACTATTCTTTACCTCTCTTTCCACTTAAGACCAAAAACACTCAAGAGACTAAACCAACAGAAAATGGAGAAACACAAAGGTGCAGAAGAACTAAGTTATTAGAAACAGTTACTTCTCTATGACATCAATTGCAAACAGAAAACGCAGCATCCAAAAAATACCTGACAGGAAACAAAAACTTGACATAATGCAGAAATATAACACTACATAATAATAAATAAAACAAATGGCACTACTCTTTGTTTTAAAATGCTTTAAAACCACTTTTGCCTCAACCTAGCTGAAGATTCAGTAACTCCAGGACACTCTGGGATCCTCTTTTGGCTCCATTAGCCACTCTGCCACACAGCCTACATGCAGACAATAAACAACAGATGCAGATGATGCTTCAGTTAATTCACACTAAACAAGTCCATAACAATATGGGCAACTAACTTGCCTTGAAAATTCTCTTTTATGGCACAGACGTTTTAATAGTGATCCTCAAAAGAAATCAGTTGTTACATCAGAAATAATGAAAATCTGCATTCACGGAATTTTGTTATATATTTTTATGTTTTCTCCTGCAATAACACAATTAGCCTCCAAATCCTTACAATTCCCATTCCCTGCAATTCTTTTGGTTTCCCTAGCCCTCAAGATCCTCCTTTATTTCCAGTGTCCTTCTCAGAGAGTCAGAACGTACACTGAAGCTGTTTGGAACCAAAATACAATCTAACTGCCCAACCACTACCTGTGTCCACAGATCAGTAACTCAGACAAAACAGCACCAGATCCCTTCAAGCTGTTTGCTTGAGAGAGCAGACTAATTTATCCAATACATAACCAGTGATTTACCAGAAGTCCTTTTAAAAAACTAAAAATCCTCCCTCAAGTTTGAATCTATTTACAGAGAGACAGGACTAGGCAAACAAGTATGACAGCTTTATTTAAGAGTGCCAATTGCACTTTTATATGGGAAGGCAGCCTGAGGAGGACATATACCACAGTTTTGCACTCTTTTCCTACTTTCTGGTGTGTTCATCTTGTATATTATTGACTGAATTTTTTTGTACCATTCTCTCTTAAAAGTACTATAGAAAATGTATACACTAGCAAAGTCATCATATTAGAAAAACTGGTTTAGTAAAAATGAATAAAAAAGGATAAGAATACATCAGTTATATATATATATATATTTTACATACTCTCCAAGCTTGGAAAAAAATCCCTCTCATTGCTGAACATATCTCTCAATTAATTTACCTGTCACTTTCTGAGAATTTACCAAGTATGACAGAAAAGACAGGACCCAACATCCCCTATACTTCTAGGACTGAAAAATAAAAATTGACATGCATACTTTTGTCTGTCAGATGAAAACAGACTGTTTGTATATAGACCAGCAAGTTAGGAAGAAGTGCTGAGAGGCAGAAGTGTATCTCTGCTTTAAATACAAAGAGCTATTGATGCTTTACCCAGAAGCATTTATACATTAAATACCCATCAGAAAAGGTTCTTTTGGGTGTGTGGGGAGGAGGCATGTGAAAAAATCAAGGCTGAAAAAAAAGCAATCTCACAAGACTGAGGTGACACCTGTATGCCAAAGCAAACTGAGTTCTCACCACCACTTCTGCTTGTGTGCAACTAAACCAGTCCCAAACTGCTGTTCATTCTCTGTAATGCCTGACGCAGGCATCCCCAGGCTAAAGGTAACATGCTCACTACACAGTAATAGAAAGCTTTTCAAGCTGCAAGAGACTGCTGCATATCTGATAATTCAATCCTCCCGCTCAAGCTAGGTCAATTTAGAGCAATGCCTTGTATGCCAAAGTTCTGGATCTCTTCAAAGTTGTAAGGTCCATAAAGTCCACAGTTCTTCACTTCAGAGTGAAGAAAGATTCTTCCTAAAAATATCTGCCACATATTTAGGTGTTTCAGCTTGAGCCCAACACCCAGTGATTCGCCTTACCAGCATGCAGAGGTCTGGCACTATTTTTTCTTCATCTGCTGTAAGAGGAGGACAGAGGCCTTTGGGATGTCTCAGCTGGGACCTCCCCTGGGCCATCTCTTCAGCCATGCTGTGCAATCCCGGTGTCCTCCACCTCTCCTCACAGGTCTCATGCTCCAGCCCCTACATTAGCTGGCTGCCTTAGAGAAAGTGAGCTCCACTGGGTCAGGAGCTGCTACCCACCCATTCAACCCCCTCGCAGCACTCCTCTCTGCGCCGGGGCAAGCACCAGCCTCTGCTGAATGCCATAAGCTCCCAAATTCTCCAGGCTGTCAAAGTCCCTTGGAATGGCACACTGCACCCCAACATACTGACTGGTACCCACCATATAATGTGATCAGTGCTGAGGATCACTATTCCACCAGAGAGATATATTGCTTCATCACTGGGTGTTTTCCAGGTTTGTAAGGCGACACAAACCTTGTCACTACTGGATAAATTTTTACTATATTTAACACTTTCATAGCCTTTTCCTAATCCTTCATGTTCAGAATGTCTCATCAAATAAAAAGCTGCTGAAATGCAACAAATCCTTCAAATTCTTTTTCCTCAGCATCTAAGTTCTTCATTAGTAATATTTTTTGGTATCTCATTGCTTAAAAGCAGCATCAATACCCTATGAGCACAAGAGACTGACAGTGTTTTAAAAATTAAATTAAACTTTAATAAAGAAAAGAATATTTTCTCTCTTATTCACTTTTTAAGTCCAACTCAACAGGCCCTTATGATGAACAACATCAAATACATCTTGACTCTCTCACTTTCTTGAATTATGTCCCTGCAGTATCTGCCTCAGCTTGCTGATCTTTACAAGCATAATCACGTATTTCTTAAGTTTGAAACACTTGTCGCACTGGTGGCTAAAAGCTTTCACTTCCAAGCCTCCAAAAATCAAAATGCATTTCTGAAACAGCTCAGAAGTCTAACCTGTACCCAATCTCCAAAATAAGTTGCAAAAGCTATTTTCAGATGATATCATAAACACTTCATGTAAACTTGCTCAAAAACACACACAAACCACAACAATTACAGACTCACAGGGTTCCTGTGCCAAAAGGCTCAACATCCTACTACTAAATCTGCATGATAGTTCTTTCCAAAAACTACTGCTTACTCTGTTTGGCTTTAGGCCATTTCAATTTATAAACAGGAAAAAAGTGATGCCATGGAAAAGATGTATACAGAAAGTTTGCACATACTAAAAAAAGCAGATAAGCATATTTTCATTGGAAATTCAAAAAATCACTTTAAAATGTTGACTTGTAGGTACAGAGGCAAAAAATTCACCCAAACCAGATCCCACAAACATTTGCACGGGCTCCTAATGAAAGCAGAACTATCAACGTGCCTAAAAGCCAAAACTTCACAGAGCAAGAACCTAAGCAGAGAGTAAACACCAATCTCTAATATTTTCACTCTGGAACCCTGAATATACTTCAGGTGCCAAGCAGCAAAATATAAAGAGGAGATAACTTTCAGCTGTGCAGGAAAAACAGGCAGCAAATGTTTTCAAACTGTATGTTGCTTTTCAGTGGTTCAGGTTCAACCGTACGGCACAGGAGCTGTTCCAAGTATCCTCCAACAGACCCAGCTGTTCTCTACACACAGCTAATGTTTCTAGCCATACCTCGTGGTTTAGTAGCCATTCCTTGGGCTCTTACACAACTGAAAGTTAAGCAAACAAACACCGTGCATGGCTTGTAGCAATTTTTTGACTATTTAAGGGTAGTCTTTCTAACCGAGAGTTTTCAGGCATGCAAATTATGAAGTATTTTAATAAGATTTACAGAATTCATACTTTACTCCTCCACAGGCTGGCAGAAAATTTATACCATCACTACGTTCTTCATGCCATCCTTCCAGAAAAATGTCCACAAGCACAAATAACATTTTTTTGAAGTAGACTGGTAGTATTACAGGAGGAAAGGCAATTCCATTATTCATAAAGGATATCAGAAACAATCATAAATATCCTCTAACAGTTAAAGCAATATTCTTTACCGATATTGGCTGCACATCTTTGTGCTACAGCTGTCTACCTTATACAGAAGAACAGAAATTCAGTTAAAGACTAAAGTTTTTCAGGGGGTTATTTTGCTAGAATGTCTTTCTTGTTGTTGTTTGGGGAGGTTTGGTTTGGTTTTTGTAATTGAAATGCTAGAGTACATTTCCTTTAATATTTTAATTTCCCATTTGGGATTGTCCTAGAAGATGGTGAGCAAGCCCAAATGCTTAGAGATGTGGGCTTTAAAATACTAAAATGTTGCATTGAAGGCTGGTTATTATGACAGCACATGCTCAAGAAAACTACACCAGCTGCCAGACAATGCAGCAAGCATCACAGATTATTTGTCTGGATACAGAACCCCAGCCATCACAAAAGACATTAGAGAAACATCTTGACACACTTTCCCACCAAGAGGCTGATAACAGATGTTACTTTTTCATACATCGTGGTGGCAAAGGGCTTGCATGAGAGGGATGATGCAGAGGCTCAACCTAAATACAACGCCAGGGATAACGGGAACAACAAATCAGGAGCTTAGAGCTGGGATGCCAGGCTCTCCATTGAGAAAAACTAAGGAAGACTGTTTTAAGAATGAACATTTGGAGCATGTGTGTGCATTTCAGAAGCCCAAAAAACACCGTATATCATGCTTGCTTAAAATAGTTGTGAAAATACCTATGATTTACTATTTAAAAAACTTTCTGCATCTTTCCATAAGTGAAGTATGCATTCTTTGCCCTACATTACATATCAAGCAACTTCCTGAAGGAAGCTTTATTTTAAGTCATCAAAGCACAAGAACAAGAGTATTTTTCCTATCAAGAATGGAAGACTTTTTCTTTATGCAAGGAGTTCTAACAACTAAGCATTTACTGTATTTCACATATACAAACAAGATAAAAATTACTTAGAACAAGAATACAGGAATGCAACCAGAAGGTGTTAAGAAAAAAAAGGCACTAAAAAAGGTGTAACATAACAAAACAAACAAAACCCAGTAAAACAAAGGTGGGGAAAAGCAGCACTATCTTATTAAAATATTAATGTAAAGGGAGCTCTCAGTGTGCCAGGATTTAACCCTGACTAAGTACCAGCAGCAGCTCTCCATCACTCTCCCCGCTTTGCCAGTGGGATGTGAGTGAGAATCAAGAAAGGTAAAAGTCACATACGGAGATAAGAACAGTTCAGTAATTGAAATAAAGTAAATACTAGAACAACATTAATGATATATTATTGTAATTCTAATGAATATGGAGATGAGGGGGTGGGGGGAAAGGGGTGACCCAGGAATAAAACCCAAGAGAAACAAGTGATGCACAATACCATCAGTTACCACACACTTAGTGCCTGCCAGGAAGAAAATTAACTCCATTCCAGCCAAAACTAGGGTTCTGAAAAATTCGTAACATTCTGTCTTATTCTAGTGCCCTACCTCCTTGGTAACCCATCCACATCTTGCATCACATTAACAGGGACAACCCTTATGTTTAGATGACACATCTCCATTTGAACTTCGAATATGAAGTAGATGCCATACGAGACCATTTGAAATACCTAAGGTGCAAGAACTAACAAAAAGGTTGCAAAGCTATTGGTTGCAAAAGATTTAAAGCCTATCTTTCTCAGGAGAGGAAAAAAAAAAAAGAAAAAAAAAAATTGGTCAAAAAGATTCTGTCTGCATGTGGATTTCATTTTTCCAAGATAATTTGTGGGTGAAAAAAGGGCTGTATAAGCAGCAAAACTAAACATAAAAAGTCAAAGAAAAAACCCCAAACTCCACCATTATTTTTGAATCGAACACAGCTTTTCCAAGAATTTACAATTTCTCAATCATGTTTATTAATATTCCTTAAAGCAATTTCTCATTTTAACCTTTCTGTGACAAGGCAAATATATTTCTCAAGCTCAGTATTTTGATGACTTAGGCCAAAAGGAGAATTTAGATTATTTCACAAGCAGATGTCGCAAAGCAGAGCATGTATTTCCAAATTAAAGACATAGCTCTGGTCTTCCTGCTATTATTAAACTGAAATTTGTACTTCAGAGAATATTACGAATTTTTAATTTCCATGCTTTTGCAAATTTTACATCTAAAATATGGCAAATTAGACAAGTTGTTCATACTCTATGAACTACAATCAAAAGAACGGTATATTAATTTTATATTATATATTTTGTTTTAAATAGATTTGTTTTAGTCTCACACTATCCTAAAATACTTACGTTGGGGTGGCAGTGTATAAACACTTGCTAGCATCCACCTGATGCTGCCACCTAAAAGGCACACCTCTAAAGAACCATAAAATCATAATTTCCAGTTCCTGTAAATACTACAAGGTAAAAGTGAAATAAAAATAGTGATAGTCACAGAGCATGGCTTAAAATGAGTGCACTTCATCTGAAAATAATTGTTAAAGAGGCACATTTGTGTTTATTTCCCAATTAAATCCAATATATATGCAACTCATCTCTCTTATATAAATCTCTTACAGCAAACTTCTTGAAACAAACATTTATGTCTGTTAACATTAGATCTGTAATTACTATAATCTATTCAAAGTATAACTAATTTCTGTAAAAAACAAAGCCTCCTATCTTTCTTTACACTTCAAAAGTATAAAGAAAGATAGCAAAACTAAGATACCTACATTATAATAAATAATTCTGATATGCTAAAGGTAATTGCAATCTCGTGTCCAAAAGAGATTATGTTCAAACACACAAAGTAACAGATTTCTAATACTGTCATAATTCTAACCACAAAGTACCAGCAAGCCATTTCTTTATATCACACTTTGACCAAACTAAAATGTCGATGCTCCAAAGAGAGCTTCTGGTTTTGGTGTGGGGGGAGGTTGTTTATTTTTTCTTTAATCTATTAAAATCAATTGTGACTCTTGAAAAGTGTCCACATGCTGAAGAGGCTTCACTTGTTCCTACCAAGAAACTATCTTTCCATCTCACTTTATTTTATATGGTTATAAAGCTGTGAAAGCATCACCATGTCATAAATAAAAAAAAAAAAACTAGAGTCTATCACCCGGCATGCCAGAATTAAATATGACTCTCACTGTAAAGTCACCTTAACTGCTCCCCAGTTCGAGAACAAAACCACAAATACCACACAGAGCTGGTATAACCATGCACAACTGATAAAAGTACAGAAGTTTGTATGTGCCAATATGAACGTACAATTCTACAGCAGCTGCTCAGCATATACAGAATTAAGCAGAATCAATAATAATTCAGCTTTCTACTGCACTAAACTGACACCGAATATAATCTTCACAAGAAGTTCAACTCCTCACATTCTACAATCAGCTAGGCTTGAAAACTGGCACTAATCCTTTCAAGCAGAAGTTCCAGCTTCCATATACTGAAAGACATAGCAAATGTACAATTATCTGCAAAAATAAGCACCTTCCATAACTCCTCTTAATGCAAGACTTAACCTCTGGTGCGCCTTAAAAAATAACTGAACTAACTGAAGACTTAGCAGCAGAAGGAGAAAAAGCAGTATTAAGTAAACTTAGCAAAGTTCATCAAATGACATCCAAAGAGCTGATATGAGTAACAAAGATATTTAAGAGAAAAGCTGTTTTCACCAGTGTCTTAAATACAGGACAAGTTTCAAAAGCCATCTTTCCCTTCCAGATGTTGCAAAACCTGGGAAGGTCAATACAGACCTAAAAACCAACCAAAACCTAAACAAAACACACAAAAAAACCCCCAAATAAAAAACCAACAATAACAACAAAAAACAAAACACACTACCCTAAGAATTTCCGGTACAGAGACACTTTTTCTAGCTGACAACCTTTCCTCTAGGTAAGTTACTCTTTTTCACCAAGGAGATGCATGTACCCCAGTGGAGGCAAAACACTTTTATGGACAGTGAAATGCCTTTTAAGATCTGGATCGATTTTCTAAATTAAGTAAAGAATCACCAGCATTTCTAGTCCAATATCCTTTCACAATGACATCCATGAACGGAGACTTTCCATTCTGTTGACACATATGGAAAAAAAACCACAAAATAAACAACACCAAAAGAGACCCAACCATCACTGAACATTTTTCTGCTGGGAAAAAAGACATAGAAAACATTCTCTCAGCCTTGCAGGTAAAGTACAGCAATTTCAATGCCCCATAACATTTGAAGATTAGATCACAATACAGGTTTTATCAAAAGTTAATATACTAGAATCAAGAGTACAACTAAGAGGATGCTCAGCAAAGCAATACAAGTTCAGCCCTGATGCCTGAGTTTAGTTCATCATTGTTCCCTCTGGCGACAAATATTTGACTGAAAAGGATAGACCTTCATGAATCCCTTTGAAAAAAAGCACTCAAAGAAACAAACACTCCTCAAGCCCGATCTAGAAATCTCCCGGATTTGTCCATAAATTATGACACTATTTCAAAATTATGACACTATTTCAAAATTAGAAGATGAATAACATATCATACTATCTAAAAATGTTTAATGGATTTTTTATTCTCCTTTCTGGAGCATAAAAAGTCCAGTATTCCCTAATCCAACACTAAGGCCTTTGTACACTAGGCCTGTGATGACTTTATTATATGGTAAAGGTTATAGTTCTTTTCTCCACCATGACTTTCCAAATCATGCAAAATACAAAAGCTTTTATCTCCCAACAGTAGCATACTAGGTCAATTTGTCTATAGGACTGCTAAGAGCTTAAGAAGATTACGAGAGGTTTTGAGATCAAGCTTTAAAACAAGGTTATCATCTACACCAGGAATGCCCATGCAATTTTAAAACAAAAAGTTGAAATAGAGCTTCATCAGCTAAAACCTCCATTTCCAAATAAAGTATCTTGGAAAACTATTTTTCTCATATAATTTTATTTGGAAGGCCTGGGAGAGACTAATCTGCTCCATGTACTGTGTGGTCTCAGAACATAGCAAAAGATGTTTTTGAACTATATAATACAATGCAAAGGTAAAAATTCAAGTTCTCCCTCAACTTTTTGTGTTGCAATCCTGTTATATGTTGTCAATCACGAATTTCAAGAGCAGCTTGTCTATAAAACCTGCTTAATTTCAGAGCAAGATTTCTATCAGTACAAACACCCATACCACAGACTCCGGTAAATCACCCAACAAAGTGCCCAAGACATAAGCACCACTAAAAACACATTCTAAGAAAAGACTTAATTAGACACCTCGTTTCTTCAGCCTCCAGGCTCAAAGAACGATGTCTTGTTTTCTGACCTTCTCCCATACCACTTCCTAATTAGTAACTTCATATATGCATAAACAACTTCATTCTGGCTGCCATTCACAAAGAACAGCTTAGGAAAACATCTAAGGCCCTGATCCCAAAACCACACAGACACGCGTTTAAATATAAGCATGTGGGAAACTCCAGCACAGCCTTGGAAGCGGCTCTTGTGTTTGATTATAAACAAGCACATCAACCCATCTGTTGAGACCACAGTCCTGAAAACATCGAAGCTGCAGTATGAACGAACCACATGTCCAAAACCAGCTCCTCAGAGGGATCCTGCTGTGGGGCGGTTTCTAAGAGGAAATCCAAAAACACGTCACTGGAACTGGCGATGAGAACCCCGAAGACACTCAACGGGGGTCTCACAAGGCAAAAGCCTGACCTGCAGACAGCATTTTAGAGCGCACCACGCAAGAACTTGGTATGACCGGTCACAGTGCTCCGTGCATTCCCGCAGTCACCGGCAGCCCGCTGCGAGGGGCGGAGCCT
>VZTB01000654.1:48202-59557 GCA_013397245.1 Thryothorus ludovicianus
AGTCCGGCGCCTCCCCAAGGCCTCTCGCCGCTCGCAGCAGCGCTGCCGCAGGGCGTGACGACCCGCGGGGCGCGCACAGGCGCGGCCGCCCCGCACTGCGGCGGTGCACCCTCGGGACAGCGGGAGCGGGGTCCGTGCCGGGACCCCCGGCGGCCCGCAGCCCTCCCCGAGCAGCCCCTGCGCGCAGAGCCCGGAACCATTCTCGGCCTGCCCCGCGTTCCGTCTCCGCGGGCACGGGCGCCGCCGCGGGCCTTCGCCCTCGCTGTCGGGCTCCGCTCCCCCCGGGTCGCACGGTGCTCCGGGGCCCGAGGGCAAAGGTCGCGATCGCCGGGCGGGCCGGCCCCCACAGGCGCGAGTAGGGAGCGGGGACCGCCCCATCCAGGCGTCAGCGGGGGGCGGTGAGTACCGGTCACTGACAGGGACACTCCGCGCCTGCCGGTGTGTGCGAAAAAGTCAAGGATGCCGGTGAAGAGATAGGTTAAGGACAGGGATGTCCTTAAGCTGTCACGGTTACGCCGGCTGCGTTGTCAGATGAACAACATTCTAGCAAATCCGTAGGCATGAGAAGACACGAGGAACGCAGCTCAGAGTTTCTCCGAAAGTGAGGGAAATTCCTCTGTGCGTGCGTCCATGTGTCTCCGCGGTACGGAGAAACAGCTGCGTCTGCGGAGCGAGCCCAGCGGGTTTGGTTCTCAGGAAGAGTGGAATAGTAGGGAAAATGACGCATGCATTAACGAAGAAAATTCACAGCGAAATTTACTACCTAGAGAGAGGGACTTGCTGTCCTCAGTGGAACAACAGTAATTCTCTGAGATCTAAATGTGCAGGCAGAGAATTCTTTTGCACATCACAGCAGTGCTGCCTTCTGTGCAATGCTATGATTGGGAAATGTTTCCACAAATCCTGCATTTGACAGCATTGCCCCGCTGTGCCAGTCTTTTCCCTCACTGCACATCATTTGGTTGAGATTTTCATCCAGTGTGGGAGCAGGTGACCATGACTTCCTAGAGGGTTAATAACTCTGTTTTGTAGCAGACTATTGATGTGATTCTTGTGTGCCTACAATTTTTTAAGGTCATTGAAAACCTTTCTTGATGTGTTTGCCTAAGCTTCATGAAGTGTTTCACGTCTCCAGCCTTGAAATTGGAAACAACTTCAACAGCTCCTGTTTCCTGATTCAGTGAAACACAAGGGTCTAAAATATTTGCCTGTCACATCTTCACCTTTCCAAGGTGTCTGCACTTCTTTCAGATTGCTGCTCTCTGGCATGCAGATGCAGCCTTCATGAAGCTCTTGGCAGTTCACAGCTGGCAGAAAGTGATGAGCAGAGGCACTATTGCTTTTGTAATGATTCATTTTTCATTCACTTCCTGGGGGGCAGTAGCTTTAAAACTACTCCCATGTTGCAGGTAATACTTAAAAGTGCATTGTGGCACAGACTTCCTTTTTTGTGAGCTCTCCAAAAATGGCAGATTTGAATACTAATTATACACTACAAGCAAAGGTGTGAAAATGCCACCAGTCGTTCAGCTAACACAATCTTTCTAATCTTTTTGTATGTAGATTCTCTTCCAGAAATAAGAAAAGATATTTCTGCAGGATGAAGTGTTCTGGTAAAGAGCAAAGTACTTCAACTGTTAGTCTAACATGCACTTCAGACTACAGGCTGTCTGAAAGTTCAGGAAGGCCGTTTCTGTGCATTTTGGAGCAGGAATCTTGCAGACATAACCTAACAGTTGCAGTCCACTGCACTTCATTTGCTTCTGGAGCTTTGGTGTTCCATTTTCCTGTTAGTTCTAAATTTAAATAAAGGCTTTTCAAGATAACATCATTGCAAAAGCTAGATCCAGATTTTTTTTTCTGGAGTCATTTTCCTCAAGTATGGCAAGAGATACTACCTTTAGTCTAATGCCCTGTTAAGATAAGCACCACAACTGGAAAACATGTGAGCTTTTTAGCAATGTAGAAAAAGCCTTCAGATCCGCTTAAGGTCTTCAGGTACTTAAAGACAAGGTTTTGCCTAAGGTTTAAAACAACTGTCATTTTTCTAAACAGAAACATATTGATAGCTATCCAGAATTACTCTCCTTGGTAGTTTATATCAAACAGATCCAGGGAAAAGTTATAAAGAGCTCCTTTTTTTCTTCTTTGTTGTGATTTTTGTTTTAAATTTTACAAACTTGCAATGCTGCCTAAAAAACCAGCACAAAATTGGAGTCTAGGTTTCCATACCTCTCCCAGTGGTCTGTACAAATCAGTTATATGTATGATTTTCAGGGTTCTTACTGTGATAAAATGTTGGAAACTGTAGGATTAGATATATTATTTCATTAAAAATTGAAAACGTTAAACATTCACTGTGCCCTGAACATCTCTTAAAAGCTGATAGCCTCTAAAGTGGTGTTTTAGACTTTGCATAAGCCAAAATTTGCAATGGGATGATTTCTACCATGAATCCTTCATTATCTCTGTTTTGTTTTTGTTGGTGCTGTTGAAGTCCCTGATGATTTGAAAAAGAAGATTACTGAAAGTATGGCTAGCAGTATTGAAAAAAACTGATTACAGACCTTGAAAATTGATATGATAACTGACCTGTGGAATGCCTCAAAGGCATTCTAGAGAGGTGAAACAATCTGTAACCCAGGTGAAATGCCCATGCAGTGATGCCCACGGCATGGGTAAGAGCAACAGCTGGAAATCTGTGCAGCTGGAGCCCTGTAGTCCAATCACTGTCACTGAGATGTGGAGGGACAAATTGCAGGGCTGGAGCACTGCATCAGTGGCTATAAGCTGTTCAAAAGGGACAGGCAAGGAAGGAGGAGCAGGTGGCAGTAGAATGATGCTACCCTCTATGTGAACAATGGATGAACTGGAGACCTGCCAAGGAAAACAGCAATGAACAGGTAAAATGGGCAAAAACTTATGGACAAAACTGGGGTCAAGGCAACAAGGGAAACCTCATGGTTGATGTCCGCCACCAGGTCTAGGGGAGGATGTTAATGGAGTGTTTTTTACTTCAGCTACAGAGGATTCACTCTCCAGGCTCTGATCTGGATGGGGGGCTTCAACCACTCTGACATCTGCTAGGAAAGCAGCACAGCAAGCTGTAAGCAGGCCAGAAGACTCCTGGAGTGCATTGAGGTCTTAATCCATGTGATAGCCCAATCAGAGGAGAAACTTTACCACAATGATAAGAATAATAAGAAGGATGTCTGCAGGTATGTGGTCAGAAAAGGAGACCAAAAGAAATGTAAGCCCCCAATAAATAAGATAGAATAACTGGTCTAATACAGAAAAGTCTGAGACACTCAACATTTTTTTTGCCTCAGTTTTCAGTGGTAAACGCTCTTCCCACATTTCTCAAGCCCCTTGTACCTAATCTAAATAAACCCTTCTTCAGTTTAAAGTAACTCTTCTCCAGTAAGTTTTGATTTGTATGGAAAAAATATGCAGTTCAAATGAGTATGAGAAATACAGTGTGGAAGGGACAGTGCAGGCAAAAGGATAGGTGGTTTCGTCATGCATTTTACTTTATCAGTGGCAGGAAATTTCTCATCCTTTTTGTAGCTGCTCTGGATTAAGCTTGATAGTCAGGCTCTATATATATTACAAGATTTTTTCCCTGTGGTGGCACATCTTTTCCACAAGAAACCTAGGTAAAACAGCTTCAAGTAATTCTAAATTTCTTATACTCTAATCTTCAGATATATTAAAATGCCCATCAAAGAGGGATGTTGTGAAGCTCTTCCATGTTACAGTGAAGAATATGACATTGTAGTAGATAATGCAGTTTTATCCCACACTGTGAAACACTATGCATGCATCTCTATTTCTGAACAGAAATACGGACCAGCTTTTTCAAATGACTATTAGACATGGTGACTAATATTTAAGCCCAGTATGAAGTTGCATGGTAGAAGACTGTCGCTAGACTGAGCGGATCATCAAACTGAAGAGCAGACCTGTTATTACAAATTTAAAAGCTAACCTTTAGGTAGTAAGACTCCTGGACTGTGTTCACTCATCTGCTCAAATTTTAGCTAGTATGTATTCAAGGGACAATCATGGGTGGTCTTGTGGGGAAAGTGGGAAAAGTTACCCCACACCCTTTGGCTCACAGTTTGCCTCATGCAAATACATCCGTGGCTGTCAATCTGTTGCAAACAGCTGCTCCTTTATCTAATAGGAATCTAGTTGGCATTTCACACTACAAGTTACCTTCTAATGCTAACCATTCTGTGGATTGATGGAAAGAATTAGATAATTGAATTGATTTTGAATAGATATTGATAGAAGAACTGATATATTAATATTACCATAATTGATAAAAGAACTAGAGGAGAGGGGAATTGTTATGAAGTTTCATTCTCCCTGTGTAGCTGCTGGTAAAAAAATCTCATGGCATGTGGCAACTGCCAGTAGATTACAAAGCCTTGAACAGTGTCCCTGAACCACTCACTGCAGCTGTTCCCAGGAAAAGTGATATAGTTAATATTCTTAATGAATAAGATGCATGTACTGAACAACTCCAACAGTATACTTAAAATATCTAGGTGTGCTGTTCAGGAAATCAGGAGAGGATTCAACACCTATCACTCAAAAAACACAGTCACTTTGCTGGACTTTCAAGGGAAAGGAATAAGGGAATAGCATGAAAATAGTCATTACTTAAGTCTTCTTTCTCCTCCACTAGGAACTGATAAATGAATAAGTGAAAGTTGCCATTCAATCTGTACACTACGGAAAGCAACTGTCTAGAAAGTATGCTAAGTATTCCCTGGAACTTTATTAATACACTGTTAATAAGGTGTTATAATGAGACAATGTTGACAACATTTGAAAAGATAGGAAGCTTTGTGCTAACCCTTGCATCTGATATTCTGTACTGTAAACCCACAAAAATTGGTAAACTCTGCAGTTACTTGGACAGTGAGGTCCAAATATCAAAAATGTCACATCAGTCCTGGCAGAATTCTGGACTTCAACTTGGCCTATACTCTTAGGACCAATATGGAACACAGTGTACTCTCAAACTGAAGAGCTGGAAACCTGAAAAACCAGATGCTTTTAGGTAACAAAATGAAGTGACTATTGCAATCAACCATGATACTTGCTGGAATTTTTTGAGTCACAACAGAAATTGAACAAACTGCTGGATATCATTGGTGTGATATTTTTTGGGGATTCATACCATCTGCATCCGGTATATTGCCTTTTATATCCTATGACCATTGTATTATTATGTTCTATTAGCTTTTTTATTCTTGTGCTGGTGTATTTGTGTATTGCTTTTCTCTCCCTGTCAAAAATATACTACATTTAACACATCAATTGGTAAATGATTACCTGCCAGTGAGAATACTATCTCCTTCCAGATGTTGCATCTTAGTGTATAAGAAATGTATGTATAATCAACAGAAGACCTGCAAGAGCTGCTCTGAAAGCTAGGTTTATATTTGCTTGTTCACTGACAAGGCTTCAAAGCCTGGTTAAAAGAAACAATCGGCATGCAGTCTTGAACTGTGGCCAAATTTCAATTCATTCTTTTTACCCACAAAATGCCTTTAAATATCATTGTACCTTCCCTAAAGAATTAAAAGGTACAGGAAAGGAGGAAGGAACAAACAGTCATTTGATTCAGAACAGAGGTGTTATCAATCATAGTGACTGGAGTTTAGTTAGAGAGAGAAGAGGACAGGCTAGAGTAATACACCATGAGCTAGAGCATTGACAGAACATTAGTACTGGTGTTTTTGTTTAGGTAACAGAATTTATTGTCTGCCTTGTTTAATGTTTCACAGGCTTTGTGTGTACTTTCCCATCAAATGCACACTGAAGTAGTTTCTCCTATCCCAGGCTGAAGTTTCCTGGAGAAATAAAACAAGAAATATAAAAAAATAAGTTTGAATGACAGAAACCATCATTATTGACTGTGTGGCTCTGAGGCACAAGAGAATTTACAAGATGTCTATATTCAGAATTGACAGGCTCTGGCTCTCAGTGCCTCTGGAAGCTGCATTTCACTCTTCGGCATATTTAACAAGTAGTAGAGAAATTACCCATTCGTCCACCAAAACCAGAAAACACACCTACAGAGGCACTGATTACACTGTGATATTTATCCCCTCACTTGATAGAGCTACATATTTCATTGACGCACATGCTTTTGTGGGTTTTTTTTGGTTATTGTTTTTGGTTTTTTGGTTTGTTTTTTTTTTGCTTTGACATCCTCCATCACTTTGGTGAAAAGAAAGGATTCTGCCAACAGAGCAGGAGAACATCTGTCTCTGTTAATGGAGAACCTTTAGTGAGTTTCCCTCTTTTCTCCAGTTAGACCCCAACAAGTGAATTAGCATTTCTATGTGAATGTCAGAGAAGCAGATCTTCTGGCCAAAATTGATACTGCTTATTTTGCCTAGTAGTCTTTGACTTTAAGATGGATGAGACAGAAAGACCCCTCTCATGCATTCAGTGTGGAGACAGTTAAAACAGTGAAGTGTATAATAGGTTAAATGTGCTGTGTCTCCCCAACTTCTTAACGATTCTCTCTGTGGACAGCCCTGTTTTTTTTCTGTAAAATCATCTCCAGAGCAAGGTGCTGCTTATAGCTTGATTAAAGGAGGCATGACAAGGCTTTAAAAGGAAACTCCCTCACTGGATGACATGCTTGAGATATAATGAATATTTTAATGTCTCTTTGACTAAGATGCCTTTCCCTCCTGATCAGTAAAACCCTGTCATATCTCACAACAGTAGACTTCCTGGAAGAGTTTGCCCAAACAAAAGCCTTTTTGCCTGAGGTAGCTGGAATTACTGTCAGCATATTGCTGGTCTGCTCTTCCCCTGAGCTCTTTCAACGCCACTCTTCTAGTCAGATGAAAGGGACATACCAGAGGACCATAACTCCTTGATTAGAACCTAAAACAAAATGTGATTTGTGACTTTATCAGCATGGTTTATGAGTAACATAATATGATAGCGGCTGGTGCTGAAGCAGATTGAACAGCTCACACCTCTCCAGTGTTTGTTAGAAGGTGTTTGTTTGCTGGTGTTTAATTTGCAGCAGCCTAGAGTGACTGATAGTGCAGGGCAAGGTACTGCTGTGAGAGATAGCAGATGACAGATCATGAGTCTGCATGTACCAGAAGTGGAAACATGCAAGTTTCTGAGAGGGTTTTGTGACAAAACACAAAATATATCCAGACAGAGAGGAACAAATACTCCCAAGCAAGAGCTTTCACTTGTGTATAAATAAGAATACAAATCTTCAAGGATCTCCAAAGGTCAATTTCCTGTTTCAGTGGTCAGTAACACATCAAAAGAGAGTCCAGAATCACTGAATCAGGCATATTTTTCACAAAGATTAAAGAATGTTGCTGAAATCAGAAACATTGAGAGATGGCTGTGAGGATTGACACAGAGAGGAGAGCTCAGTTGCTGTTCCACCTTTGTAATGCCAAGAAGGGCATCAAACTAACTCATTGTTTGCTATACTGTCTGCCTCTCACATTATCGTGTCCAGGAGACCAAAAAGAAAATTCAATAGTTGTGGTCTTGAATTAATTGTGTTGGGAAAGTGTTGGTGCTTGAATCAATTAAAATTCCTGCAGAAAAGTGCTCATCACATAAACATCTGCCTGGCCAAGTCATCACAATGCATTAGTGCAAATTACCTCACTTCAGGCTCCAAGTAGGTCTGACAGCAGCGGTCTACAGCAAGAAAGGCCGTGGGGATATATAGAGCAAAAAACGGGACAGAGAGACAGATCATCCCAGTGTGCAGTGGGAGGAGGTGAAAGAAGGGATGAGGTAACCCACAGGTAAGATTTTGACCATTCAATTTGTTTGTGACATATAGCCACAAGATTCTTGAAGATATGCCTGTCTTTGAAATCAGTCCTTACTGAACTAGGACCAGAGAACCTCAGTCATTTGTACTGGTGTACTTCATTGCACCATGGGACCCATGAGGTGCACAAACCCTCATGAGTGTTTTCCACTGAACTAGGGCATGGGCAAGCAAGAAGGCACAGCAAGGACTGATGAGTGCCTGAGCCACAATCTTGACAGGCTTAGGATCGCCACTATGATTCCTGTGTTTGAAACTTGGGTGAAAATCTAGCATCAGCTTAAATGGGACCAGCAGCAATAGCATTTCATCCCCTGGGTCTGATGTACAGCTGAAAGACCTTGACTGAGCCTAGGGAAGAACAAGGTCCTAAAACTCCCTCTGACCATAGATATGTGCAAGGATTCTAGCTGGAAGGTCAGGATGGTGGTGCCCAAGATGGCATAAGAACTCTGTAGCCCAGCTATGAGGTAGAGCTAAGCTCCCCAAATCCAACATAGCATATACTTGATAATATCCTCCATTCTACAAGCCTCACTGTACCTCACTGCCTGTAGAGAAGATGCAAATGTCAGGAGCTTGATACTGGAACAAGATCCGGAATCAATTCAGACAGTGCTGCAGGAAGAGAAATTTTAGGAAATACTCTTCAGTTGGATTGAATAAGCCATATTCTGGAACTGCTGCTGTGTTGGCCATGTCTTCTGCAGGTCAAGAAACTATGAGACTTCATGTTGTATCCCAGCTGTTTCCAGTCTGTACCCCCACCCTCCACCTCAGTTCTTCCCTCCTACAATTCAGTAAGATTTACAATGTGGAGGACTATGAGGCCCTGAGGTACTGTAGTGCAACATTCTTGCACAAACCAAATCTCTCTCCTCTTTGACCCCAGAAAGTCAACTAGATTCCATTAGCGTGTATTTTTCATCTTTGCTCTCACCTCATTTCTGATGCTATGAGAAGACCTTGTCTTAGAGAGAGACTTCAGGACCTGTGCAGCCTTACCAAATGGAGCTCTCCGCAGCAATTTACAAATGTACAGGGATTTTCTCTGTGTTGCAGAAAGTACTGGAAAATTATTTGATTTGAAAAAGAGGCAGATGTCAAGGCTAAATGGTACAATGAATGAACTACCGCATTTTTAACAGGTAATGTTCAGTTTTTGAACTAGCTTCCAAAAGATCTAGTGGTTTCTTTTGAAGACTCCAAAATCAGACAAGATTGTTTTCCTGAGAAAATTATGAGACAAGGACTAGTCTAAAGGTCCAATATTGATGTACTTGGAAGCCAAAGACAAGGATAGGACTGAGGGGTAAAGTGACAACCTCTAGTTTGTAAATCTGCAATGTGTTGTCTAACTAATGGAGGTTAGTTTATTTTGTTGACAAGCAGTACCTGGGAAACAGTTGTAGGCATTTGTTCCTCTATATTTAGTTCTCTGATCAAACCTGAAGAGCTTTCTAGAATTATGCATATGACCATAGGAAGTCCTGGCCCTTTTCTTGAAAGAACTGCACAGAAATCCTAGCAAAATTGGGATATACTCCTGCTGTGTGTGTACATCGATCTGGAAATATATACATGCACTTACACTTACGCATGTCTACACAAATATGCACAGAGGCATAAAAATATAAAACAAAGGATATGTAGAAACTTCATAATCTCTGAAAACTCCTCTGTAAATAAGACGTCCTGTTTAAAAAAAAAAATCCCAAACCATTTTTGCTGGTAAGTATTTCATGATCACTGCTAACTGGGACACAAATTCCACTTCTGCTTATTGCTGTTTCTTAGCTCATCACTAAAAATGGCCCAAGCAGATGAGTGCTGCTCTCTGCAAAATGCAATTCCAAATCTACACTGCTGGCTATCGCTTAATGCTAGGAATGGTAATGTTTTTCATGCTTTCAGCACACAGAAGAACATCAACCATGTGAGTGACCCTTGTTACAGTCTTAATTTTGAAGATGTGGGCTGATTAATGCAGTGAAAGATGCTTACTCCCTCTCCTTCTCCTGTCCTCCCATTAGGCCAAGCAAAATTAAATCTGATTTACTGATGAGAAAGTGGAAGTCATTGGACAACCTTCCTCATATGACAAATTCATTAGTCTTCCAAACGTCAGAAGCCAGACTGCATTTTAGTTGATTAAACATCAGAGAAGTAAAAAAGCCCATATAGCTGTAAAAGATTTATGAAGGAAATTTTAGTTTATGTTTTGTGTATTTGTGATGGATATAGGTCAAGATGCATGATGGAGCCCTGTTTTCCTGGTGCCTGCTAAGGGGTAGTGGTGAACGAATGCTCTGGTTTTCTTTGCTTGTCTGTGCAGACTTTGCTTTACCAATTAGACTGGTTTTATACAGCACATGATTTTTTCTGCCTTTAAGCCTTCTGATTGTCTTCCCCGTCCCATGGATGGGAGTGGTTATGTGGGATTTAGCTGCCTGCTGGGCTTAATCCCTCATGATCTGCCAACAGCAAGCTCCTGCCATGGTTTCTGAGACAAACAAAGCAGAAGAGCTATAAGACAATGGATTTTTAATTTTTTTTCTGATGTTGTTAATTTTAATTTTTAATGCAGCCTTGTAATTTCTGAGCAGAAGCTGTGGCTATCATCTGCAGATACTTGTGGAGCTGTGATGACATTCTGGCAAACCACTGGTTCCAGATTCTTCAAGCAACTTCAGAGGTGTTTTCCTGGATAAAAACACAGGTCCAGACTACAAAGTAGCATCTTCTCCTTCTTCTCCTGGTGAACAATGGCACACACTCACATCTTCTTCATCAGCATTATTAGTTCAATTCCTTCACATGTACAGTGGACCTTAAAATCTAGCACTTGTGGCACAATAAGCTATTGAGCCTCGAGAGAGTTGAGGTATATGAGTAGCCTCATATACCTGGTGGGATTACTTACTCAGGATTGACCAAGATGGAGCCTTATAGGCCGGCTTACCTTTATCAAAAGTAGAAGATTTAGCAGGAAATGCTTAAATGCCTGCATGACTCAGGCATGAAAGTCCTGTTCAGAGATGTTAAGGTCCAAATTTTCAATAGCTGTCCTGTGCCAAGCTGAGATTTAAGCAGTGATTGTGCCAAGCAGGAGTTCATCACACTGGCTAAATGAATCTACAGCATTAAAATTATGCCCTTCAGGAAACTCACAAGACTTTGTGAAACTGGCATTTTCAAGGCAAAAAAAAAGTAACTTTCTACTACTTTTTTTCATGGTTATCTATTAGTTATCAGTATTTTAACAATCTACATAGAACTTCCATTCAACAAAATGCAGTTAAATACTTACCAACCCCAGAAATCATGCTTTAAGGAGATCTAATNCAAAATCCTGCAAAAATGAGCAGTGCTACAGTTTGGGAATTGGTCTTTGCTAGCCTCAGCATTACCATGGAATTGTAGAGTGGCATGGGTTGGAAGGGACCTTAAAGATCATCCAGTTCCAACCCTGTCCACCATGGGCAGCAATGCAACCCACTAGATTA
>VZTB01000654.1:59680-75975 GCA_013397245.1 Thryothorus ludovicianus
CCTCCTCCCACATAATCTAAAACTTCCCCCCCCCCCTTTTTTTTTTTTTTTAATTATTTTTAAAGTTTCAAACCTTCTCCACTTGCCCTATCACTATTTACCTGTGTAAATTGCCATTAGAAGTGTGGTCTGCTCACCACTGACTTTTCCTTTCAACCTGTACAGTACATTGCAGCCCTGTCTGTCACTATGAGATGAGGTTTTTTCTCACATACCATTAACCTTCTTCATCTTATATGATGGACCTGCTCTGGGTGTGAATAGTGGTTTCCCCACCCCACTATCTTTTTTTTAAAAAAAAAGCTTATGATGACGCATTTGTCAGTTTTTACCATTGTTACACAAAACCTCAATCCTCTTGTTAAAAATATTAACTCACAATGCAAAACATTGCATTGTCTTAATTGGCAGAGACACTTTTACACTTTCAATGAACAGAGAATATCTTTGAGGCAAAGAAACATAGTGACATTTATATGTAGCTGCTCAGCTACATATGTCACTGGGAGCTGTGCAAAACATTTTGCATTTCCTCTCCATCACCTACACACTCCTTACTAAGGATGAGTGTTGATTATGCCGGTACAATTCTCCTTGGTACTAGGTACTTCCTTTTGCCTGTTTCTTTCTGTGTCTGGATTCTGATTTTTTATTTTTTTATTATTTTTAATACTTGGTATTGATGACAGAACATAGTGTGGGCCTTCAGCATATAAAAGAACTCTTGTGTGTGCCTTTGGTGGAGCTGTACTTTTTCTTACATGGGAGATCAGTTAGTGAAATAATACTAAATGGGAGGCTGAATCAGAAATACTGTTGAGCATGAACACAGCTATATATAGAAGTATGTAAAGCAATTATATACTTTCCTCTACAGTGGTCAGACTTTACCTAAACCCATTAAACCTCTATGGCTACATTTGCTTCAGCAAGAGAGCAGAAATGCCTTAGACTGTGGATTACACCTTACAGGAGCCTTTTGAAGCCACCCTGTTATTTAGATGCTGCAGTAATTGAAATGAAGGTCTTCAGTGCATGGCAGTTCACAATCCCTTGCGGTTTATGATAAACACAACCCATCAGCAAATCAAAGACTAGAATAAACCACAAACTTCTCCACAAGCTGTGCTTGGTAAACTGTTTTTTGCTTCAAGCAANNNCTGTTTTTTGCTTCAAGCAACAAATAGTTGTGAGCTGCCAGTGTTAGACAAGAGATCAGTTCTTAGAAGATACTTTTCCAAAACTGGTCTGTGTGTTGACTCCTGTAAGGAGTAATCCACAGTCTAAGACATTTCTGCTCTCTTGCTGAAGCAAATCAGATTCAGCACAATATGATTCTCTACATCCTGAGATTCTTAAACCAAAAGAAGTGAAAACAAGCAGCTATTGATATGAACTAATTGCCACTGTTCTTGTATTCCCACTGCCAATATCCTGTTTAACATTAGGTGCAAACACAGCAGTCAGCCAGACGTGACTAAAAGTTCTTTTTAAAAAGATGCAAAATCTGCAGTATCCACACTGACATTATAGACCTGGATGAGCAATCTGCCAACTGTACCAACTTGAAAGTTAGCAGTTTTCACTCCCACGACTGGTGTTTGCCTTGACAGAATAATGGTTTGATATTTTTTGCTCCCAACCTGGGGATTTAGCACCTTGCTAGACCACATTCCTATCTTGGTGTACAGAAGAGGAGATGCAAAACACCTTATTCTGGCAACAACTGCACCGTGCTCCATAAAAGAGAGACAACTAAAGCCTGAAAACCATGGATTTAAAAGCAGGCATAGACACAATATGTGTTACAAACACCTCTGGGCAGGTGCAGTGTCACAGTCAGGACTGGCATCTGCTCACAACTCTGGAGCAGATGCTATTACATACCAGCAGTGGAGGAAATTGNTTTTCTCAAAAATGTGCCTGCTTTTTCAAAGTAGATCTGATTTTTTTTTCATTGGGCCCTGGAGTCTCAGGATTTCATAAAATCATAGAATTGTTTGGGTTGGAAATACCTTAGAGATTGCCTAGTTCCAACACCCTGACATGGGCAGAGACACCTCCCAGGTCTCAAAGCTTCATCCAATTTTGCCTTGAATTGGGAGATCCACAACATCTCTGGGCAACCTGTTCCAGTGCCTTACCACCCTCATGGTAAAGAATTTATTCTCATATCTAATCTAAACTTACTATCGCTATATTTGAAGCCATTGTCCTTTGTCCTGTCACTGCATGCTTTTGTAAAAGGTCCCTCTCCAGGTTTCCTATGGGACCCTTTTGGGTACTAGAAAGTTCTGTAAGATCTTCCTGGAGACTTCTCTTCTTCAGGCCTAATACAACGCTCTCATCCTGTTGTCACAGAGATGGTGCTCTGTCCCTCTGATAATCTTTTTGCTTCTGCTGGTCTCATTCCAGCAGGCCTGATTCTTTCTTGTACTGGGGATGTTGTCTTGCATGTGTCTAATGGTTGTCTGGCAGTTTGCTGCTAGCTGAGCTGACCTGTGTTCTTCTGCCCAATAGCTAAGAAGCATACATTTGAATCCACAGTCAGATCTTGTAGGAAGTCAGCTGGGAAACAATTCCAGCGCATATCTTTCAGTCAGGGATTCATGATTCACTACACCTTCTCTCTGTTGGCCACATCATTGAGAGGATTATTCTTCCAGTAAAAAAAGATAAGGAGATCAGAAGTATTTTAGACTTTGGAAGTAACAAACTCTTAGAAAACACATGGTTTCAGACCAAGGATTCATTTGTTACAGAACTGAGTTTTTAGGAAAGTGAGTAGTTTGCAGATCTTTTTACTCATTGCTTGTATAAATCCCGTGCTTTCTAGAAGAGAGACTCAAAGTACTCTTTGAAAGCTGTTTCATTATCTGCCTCTTTAAAACTCAAATGTTGTCTTTCAGAGGAAGAAAGCCTAAAAAAAAAATAAAAAGAGATAATCCTGTTTGTTGTGGCAAGGGGTCTTGTGACCTCAGGATCAGGTCAGCAGGGAGCCACGTGGCAAAAGAATATGGGTATAAGAAAGATGGGTTGCCTGAATCAATAAAGGATAAATAATAAAGATATATCAACAGACAAAAAATCTACACACTGTATAAGGCAACCTCCAAAGACCTTTCAATGTGGCAACCGAAATAATATATAACTGAGGATCCGGGATGACATAACCAGTGAACTAAAATGTAACCATACATGTAAAACATTGTAGCCCAATCATAAGCAGGAATCAGAACATTACCTTGTATGATTGCAGCATTAACATAACTGTTCCCAAGATCCTTTTCTTCTTATCATGGCTCACCATAATCTAACAAGATGTTTTCTACAGCCTTAAGTTAATTCTCACTTCATTGTAATTGAAGCAAATTCACTCTGCATCCCTGGCAGCCCAACTTTCACACCTGTTTAGGAGTGTAGTGCATGTCTGAACTTTTTCTTGCACACTACAGTTTTTGGAAAAGTATGGTTTTGATGTTCAAGAGATGTTGCATTTTATACTAAATCTTTAGAAATAGGAGAAGTTTAGATGTTGGCATTCTTGTGGGAATTTCTGGCATGCAGGACCAGGCTGTCTCCATAGAGTAATGATGATCAACAGTCACTTTGGTATTTGTTTTTAAAATTTGTCCTTCTTGAGTTATTGTCTACCATTATCTGAACTTCTATCAACAAGATAGAGTCCATTTTTATAGATGCTTCAGGCTGGTCTTACTCCAGGATAAGTCTTTCAGCTGACCATAATTTCCATTAGGGCATTATTTCAGTATGTCAACCAAAAAAATTGATTTGACATTTGCATTTTGCTGTGTCATTCTGTTTACCCCTAGAGACAATTTTTACATCTGGGTTTTTTCTCAAAAATAAAAGAGTAAAAGTCAGTCAGAGACCCTCCTGCCATATCATAGTAGCTAAAGAAGAAACTGAAATGTGTAATGGAACATATAGTACACATAAGAAGCTTTATCTGTTCAGTCTTGAAGAAACTTTTGTACTAGATCTCTGTGTGAAGAAGAACACAGAAATGTTCCCCAAAATTCAGATTTTGGCCAAAACAGCTCCTTCTCATTTTTGCATGACTTGCAGCAAAACACGTCACTGTTAGTCAACTTGCCTAAACCAGGAGTAAGTGTTTTCTCTTACCCTGAATAAATCTGATTGGTCTGCTCACCACTTGCAGAGGAAGTGGCTTTATTGCCTGATTGAGAGCTGTCAGTACTTCTGTCCAAAATACAAAAGGAGAAGAAGGTACCCTGGCAGTTATTCATGAATCTTGTTCTGCGAATTACACTTGCATAGAAATGAGCGTGGTATTAGAGACTGTTAATTGCAGGTAGCAAATGAGACTGGCTGAGGCTGATTGGAAACATCTGTTTGCATGCAGATACTACTCTGGAAATGAGCAACAAAAGAAGTAGTAAGTTGAATGAGGTTTCCTTGCTGTTTGCCTGCTTGTGGTACTGGATCACCTTTTGTGTTCAGGTGCTCAGGTTCCAACTTTGAATAAATATTTAGATTCTCTCTCTAGTTAGAAGAAAAAGAGCTGGAGAGAAAATGGCACAATATCCATGATTTTTCATATTGATACTTAGGGTAGACCTGCAAGCTGCACAGTCTTGTGCAGGAAATAGTATGAGTCACTTAGAAATGAGAAATACATGTTGTTCAAACCACCCATAGTCTGGCACAAAACCTACAGTACATTTCCTTTTTTAATGTGAATACCACTGAAAATGATAAGCCAAGTCGATTTTGCAATGTTTTAATACAGCCATGCAAAGTGTAAAACAAAACCTTTGATTATGCAACAGTACTCCAGCCTTCCTCAGATAATTGTCAATTTACATAGTACCTCTTACACATTTCTTATAGAAAAATAGAATGTTCTCATAAGAATATTCAATTTTTGTTTCTTCTTCTAGAGCATTGGCTATTAAATGCTACATACATTCCAGGTGGAATTTCTTTTTCTCTATCAATATGAACAATAAATTTTTTTGCTAGTACTTTTGCAAAAACCTTTTGTTACAGTCAGTGCAATCGGTCAAATACTTCTGCTCTAGATAACTGGAGTAGTAAGAAATTAGAACTTTTGTATTTCACCTTCTGAATAAAAATACCACTGCTCTCATGAATCAAATCCCTCACTTTCACATTTGCAAAGTCCTCAGTAAGGTAACATCCTAGTCTCAGATGAGTGGTAAAAGTTTCCTGTTTCAGTTTTTCCCCTATCTTTTCCCCAGAGAAGGAAAATAGAAACTTCACCACTTTTTTTCTCTTAATTATAACCTGAGTGTGAGAATAATTTAGAAACTTCTTGCATAAGTCTACCTTCATCTGTCCTGCTAGCCTGGCTCTCACTGAGGTTCGTGCAAACCCTTTCATGAGTAAAAGGAAGGAGGTTTCCAATGTAAGTCTTCTTAGCCAATAAGTTTCTTATTACACATTACAGGTTTGTTAGGAAGAGCAAGTTAAGGAGAGCCCGTTTTTAAGAAGAAAATTAACATTTTCCCTTCTATCTTTTGAGATGAGATAAAAAACCTAAGATTACTCATCCAGGGCTGGCAGAAAGGGCACAACGCCTGAGGAAGTGAAAAGTGTTGAGGCCACAAGCAGCCAGACTGAGAGAAAGAAACTTGGAGCTTCTCCAAATAGTTTCTAAACTGCTGTTTCTCCAAAACCAGACCTTCAGCTGGCACAGTCTGAGGACCCAGGATCTGGTGCTTGCCTGAGGTAAGCACAGTTCCTGAGTAGGGCCACCTGGTACTCTAAGGACACAGTTTTTCTCTCAAATTCATACTACTATCCTGAGGACCTGCAGTCTTCACACAAGCACCTGTGAGAAAAGGTTTTTTAAAGGCAAAGTTTTTTTTGTGGAAAGCTCTCTTTTAGAGCATGATGAGAAACCTGCACCATGAAAGGGAGTGTGAAATGAGCTGTACCGTGTTGTGCTCACAATGATGCAGAGAAGAGAGGCAGACTTTGCTACACACCGATCGTCACTTTCTTGGCTACACAAAGTGTCACTTTCTTATTTAATACTGAAAATACTGAGTTGTTCCATGCTCACAGGGGCATTACAAACACTTCTCCATTCACAGTGTTCAAAGAAATGTAGTCCTTTTACCCAGGGAGGTTTCAAAGCTTACTTCAGAGAAATCCTGTCATGCTTCTTCTGTTTGTTTTCCCTTACAGATTGGTAGCGTGAATTCTATAGCTACTCTGACAGAAGATTTGAAAACTAACAGTGAAGACACAAGGATAAGCACATCTCCGTGACAGAAAATATATTCACTGCTTGACCTTTAGAGATGTCAGCTGCAATCATTGCCTCATAGCTGATCACAGTAGCTGGACAGACTACAGGCAGTTTAAGTGGTCAGAGGTTTGCATTTCAGGCTGCTATCAAAAATACAACCTAGGACAAACCATGTGTGAAAGTCTCTTGTATGTGTCATTTCCAGCTAATAATTCCTGGAAAATGAACATGTTATTTCAAATGCTCAAATCACGACAAGGAAGTAGTGTCTCACCTCCACTTAGAGTAATGTATTCTGAATATAGGAATTGCCATCTATTGGAGTACCAAGCAAATGATTTATAGTCAAGGGATAAGCTGATAAGCTTTGAGGTAAAGAACCCAGACTGGCACCGGTTCCTGGCTTAGGAGGCCTCATTCCTTCTGGTACCTCATCAAACTGCCCTCTGAAGAATTCATCTATGCTTCTGTCAAACGCCAGACTGACAGCCTCTCTCTATCGGTCCTGGGGGCAGGCACTGCTGGACCCTACCTGCTCCAGTGACCTTCCCAAATGTCTGTTCTAAACTTATTGATAGCAAGTCTGTACTCATTTGTCCTTAGGCCAACATCAGATTTTAGTTCAAAAATTTCCTCACCCAACATAGCAGTTTGTAATCTGATATTTTTGCAGAAAGTAATCAAGTGCCTTCAAGCTTTCTCTTAACTGGGAGAAACAACTAGGCTTTTTTTGTCTTCTTTCAGGAGATCTGTGACTCTGCCCAGAACCCTGACTGTAGCACTGGGCAGTACAGGAAGTATTAGGAATTGTTTGAGACCAGGTTTGTTTTAGGCTGTAAGGTGAAAGAGCCTCATGCTTATCTCTTTCAATTTTGCATCTGCCTTTTCCTCCATTGAATTTCTCTGTCTAACCTCATATTTTAGTATCCAGGATACTCTGGGGTCTGTGAGTGGTGTGAAGAAGAAGTTATATCTCCATTTTGAACAAGCTGGTTTTTTTTCAATGACATCACAAATTAGTCATTTAGGCCATTTAAAGAATCACTATTGAGGATACTGGCAAAAGCACGTTCAATGTTTATTTGTGAAAGCGTGACTTAACAAAGTTTGGTGTCAAGTTTCACTCTGTGACCTAGTATACAGATGAAGCATACACAGAAAAACTGCATTATGAAGCATACTTAAAACAATTGGATTAAAATCAGTTTAGAATGATTCACAGGTAGTCTGAGGATGCAAAATGATACAGATGCAAAAAGGTAAGGGAGACCCCCTCCTCTGGAGCCATAAAGTTCAGCGAGGATCCCCTTGCTTTCTAAACTCTTGATGGAGCCTAGGTGCAGCTGAGCACAGTCTTAGTCCCAGCCCCTTGGTCAATGGTTTATGTCTAAAAGATTTGGCAGTGTATGATCATTGACAAATTTAAAATTTAGAAAGAGAAGCAATAGGATTTACTACAATTATAATAGTAACTTGAAAATAGATTCAAGATGGAAGACTCAATACTATATTTGATAGAGAGCATTTGAATTAATTCAGACACATGCAAACACAAATGTATATATGGATATATATGTAAAAAGTATCTGTTTAATACTGACACCAAACATGTCTGCATCTCTGTGGGTTGAGCCTCAAGGAGCTGGGTAGCAGCACAGGCCCTGTTTTGTTTTCAGCTACTGTTCTGAGTTCTCAGACCTATGAATTGGTGAGCTCTGAGAGAGCCTGCATGACACACTGGTGCAGCCACTGCAGCCCAGAGGAGCTCAAAGGGCCTCACCTGGGGCCTTGTTGAAAGGGTTGCAAGTGCTTGGCTGTAGTCATCCATCAGTCTCCATCCTGGCCCCAAACTAGATCAGTAATTTTCCTCAAAATTGCAGTAATAATAATATTATTCCATTTGGGGTATGATTCAGGCAAGTTAAGTTCCAAGGCTTTCAGGGTTATCTCTTGTCCCCTTCCTTGGTTAGACAACAGAATTTCCTGCTATGGACCAGGATAAGATGTTTTTTATAAGTTCAAGGGGAGATTTATCACCCAAGAGCAATTTATCAAGGACAAAGCCTAACAGGAATTCCTGAGATCTCAGAGCAGTCTAGAGACAGCAGGAATGTACCACCACATGTGCTAGAAGTCTCTTTTAAAATGTGAATTTAAATGAATTACAGATCAGCTGGTCTGAAAGTAGACTGAAAAACTACATTACACTGCTTCACACCTGGATGTGTATTTTGTACTAGTTATCTGGTATATTTGCTAATAACTTCATTCATATGAATAATCTCTGACTTTTGTACAGTATGGACATGGAATAAACAGAATGAAAACAAGGAAAAAATAAATAAAATAATTTATCACTGTAGTATAAAATCCCTGGTATTACAGATCTTCCATTCCTCACTAAGTCTTGTTTTGGAAAACAGTATCTTCTCTCTTACTCAGGCAATTGCAATAAAAATAATAACCCAGAGATACAATGATAGCCAGATTTAAAAAATCCTGGTCATTATAGTACTGCATTTTCTTCTCCTGAGAATGGGGGAGGAAGGAAGAATTTCCATTGTTTTGAGTGGGAGGTGCTAGGTTCTGAGTGAAACACTGTGATGTGAGTTGAGTTCTGTAAAACTGAGAACCCTTTTTTATAAGTGAGAATGCCTGTCTGATTCCCTGACCCTGCAAACTTATCTACTAAATTATCCCAAAGCTTTTGTGATCCAGGAAACGTTATAATGCATGCCTCTGCTGGAAAGTTTGCCCACTGAGCTGGTGATTCAGACTACTAAAACAAAGGGGCCAAAAGGCAATAAGAAAATTTCACCACAAACAAGGTGTACCGTGCAGGAAAGCTTCTCTTTGAAACCATCCTGGAGCGGAGTTTCTCTTGAACTTTTCTGTAATATAGCTCCCACTTAAGTCTTCTGATTGCATTAACCCAAGTCAGGTTCATGTCCTTAGGAAAGGTGAATGTTGATAGGGAGGGAGCACCACCATTTCTACAGGCAGTGCTTCAACCTGTCTAGTTGGCTCTCATGCTTCTCCGTGGCATGAAGACAGTAAATTGCTCACACAACTGCTGACTGGCTCCAGAGCTTTTGTTAAGGTTGTGCCAGGTTTTTTGCTTTCCTAGGAAAGTTAGAGCATGAAATACCACTGAATGAGTGGAAACTTGAGAATAGGAATGCAGGAGCTGAACTAAGAATTTTCACGTGAAATTTGCTCTGGGGAAACTCACTCTTTTTGTCTTGTTTCATGTATTTTTTATATTATTTCAGGATGAACAATAGTTACTTGGGTTTTGTCAGATAGTCACAAGGTTTTGTTGCTATACTAACTTATACCTTCTGTATTTTCTTGTTCCATATATAGGTTTTCCACTGTGTTGTCCAGTTCTAGGTCCAGTCCTGTTGTATTAGACCCTTAAAGCATGAATGATTTTTTTTTTTCCCATTTTATAAGGCACAACAACATTCTGGAGTTTGATCAAGCATCCAAGAGACAAGTGATAACATCAGGTAGAAATTAGATTAAAAACTGAGGCAGTAAATATAAATGATGTCTAATTAATTATGTTCACATTCTTGATTCTGTCCTACAGCTCAGATCCTATTCTGTGACTATGTACTCAAGACACGTTCAGGAATATGGAGTGGGCCACTGTAGTGATCCTGAACAGGACATCATTTTTCAGAGCCAATGATCCACAAAGCAATTATCCTGAGCAGATCCTGGACAGTGCTACGCTGCACTGTGCAGAATGGATGCCTTGGCCTTCAGTCCATAATTGGTTTGACTTGTGCACTTTGGCTTTTTTTTTCCCAGAACACTACATCTATTACATCCTCACTGGTTTTGGCAGCCTCTAGTGAAGGTACAGCCCAAGTCATAAGATTCTCCTGCTAAGCTGAATAATAAAATCACGTTCACTCAAACCCTTCCAAATATTAGCCACTGTAAACTGACTCTCCCCTTCATCCTTTTCTTCCTCAGAATGATGCAAGACAGAGTCCATGGCCAGGTACACAGTGCTAAGGTCTGAGTGCTCCAGTGATTAAAAAAAATTTAGTTAGCCATGGGAAACATAATTTGAGTTCTATTGAAAGCAAAAATTCTAGTCATAAGCACCGAGTACTCTAAGAACTCAATCATGTGATACGGTTAGTGAGTAGAAAATTCTGTTTTCACTGTTTTCCCTTTCCCCTCAGAAGCTGTCTTGGTTTCAGGCTGGCAACGATGCTTCTTGTCTGGCTGAGAGTTTTGAACTTAGAAGACAGCAAAGATTCTTGTTTTCCAAATGTTTAAATTATCTTAGGTCAAGAGAATTCGTGAAGAAAACTGGATATGCAAAAAAGTTATACAAATGGAAATTAACCTGACAGCATGAATTCATCTCTGGGGATTGCAACCAATAAAATATCCTTCACTGTATCCTAATGTCACAGAAGTCTTTGTTTCAATTAAATATAAATTATTCTGATTTTTGGTAATTATTTATTGCTATTGGTCACAAGGCTTTGAGGTAACTTTCAGTTTCTTGACTGTTACTTTGCAAATCTCTTGTTCTCTAGATCAGTTAGCCTCCAGCATGCAGCATGCCCTACGGCAATGGCCCATCGCAGACACGATCCCTTTGTGGACTTTCAAGCAATTACAGGTTTTTCTTGCAAGGAAAAGCTCTATTACAATTTATTTCTACAGCCAAAACTATAATGAAGTTTACTTGAAAGAATCTTTCTGCGTGTTTAAAGGTAGGAGTTGCAACTGCTATATCCCAGTGGGATGAGCAGGCCACTGTTGCACAGAACTGCCTGAGTTTATGTTGTGGCCCAGGGATTTCCACATCTGTGGGGCTGTGCCATACATACAGACCAAAAAAGGATAATGTAACAGTTTGGGTTGTCCTTAGGCATAGGTAAACCCACCTGAGGGATGCTTTTCTTAAAGACCCTAGGTGCACATGGTGGGTAATGCAGGACTATGGGGAAGTCCAGCATATACCTCAAGGGGGTTTCATTTTGGGTGAGAACAGCCAATAAATTAAATGGTAGGATGTTATTTGATATATATAATGTACACATACATACTATATATTATTTCTATGGCTGCTGTCCACCCTTCATCACACCTCACATTATCCATCTCCACAACTCTAGATTTTCAATTGCTGCATTAATGAAGAATGGACTTTGATGAACTCAGTGAGCACAGTGGTGATTCACTCAGAATTATCTACAACACGCAACAATTGGACATTACACACCATCTTTTATTACCTGATTGTTATGTCAGTCCAGGGTCACGGACTAAATTAATTCAACACGCTTTCATAGGGAGGCTTCATAGACTTGAGGAATGACAGCAGTGGGTATATCAATCAAAAGATAAGAAAGATGATGGGGTGCTGGGGAGCATGGGACATGGCATGACAAAAATGGTCTGGGATAAGATGAGGTTCCTTGCCTGTTTTTTGCTGAGATAGAGTTAATTTTTGTCTTAGTAGCTGGTACAGTGTGTTTTGGATTCAGTAGGAGAAGAATGTTGGTAACACACTATTGTTACACAATGTTGGTAACAGCAAGGGCTAAGTAGCTCTTGCTCTAAATCAAAGACTTTTCAGTTTCCTGTGCTCTGCCACATGAGCAGGTGCACAAGAAACTGGGAGGGGACACAGGCAGGACAGCTGATGTGAACAGGACAAAGGGATTTTCCATCACATAGAGTGTCATGTTCAATGTATAAACTAAGGGCAGCTGGCCAGGTGTCACCAGTGCTCAAGGACATGCTGGGCACCAGCCAGCAGGTGTGCAATTGTATGGTGCATCACTTGTTTTTCTTCAGTTGTATTCTTTTTTTTCCTCTTGCCTATTTATTACTGTTGTTGCTCTTGTTGTTTTTGCTGCTACTGTTATTATTATTATTGCTGTTGTTATATTTACTATGTTTCAATCATTAAACTGTTCTTATCCCAATCCACAAGTTTTGACTCTTTCTTCCAGTTCTTATTCTCATCTCATCGTTGGGGGATGGGGTGAGTAAACAGCTGCTTGGTACTGAGTTGCCAGCTGGAGATAACGCATTACAACTGGTTGACACAGGTTGCACCTGCTTAACTGAAATTATCTCATCACAGAAAGATGCCCTGCATGCTGCGGATGTTGGTTCATCAGTGAACCTAGCGAAGGCAAAGCCAGAAGCTCGCAGTGCAGAAAATACACTTAGAAAATGGGTTCCTTCAATTGTAACAAAGCAAAATGAAACAGAACATTCAGAGAATTCTGAAATCTTTTAAGTAGGTTTAGAAAAATTATATGCATATTCATCCCTCCAGAATTAGTAAGAAAATTTGCAGGTAAACTCTGACTTCTAGAAATATTCAGGAAAAAAACACTTAAGAAATAATAATATCTGGAGGAAAAAAAAAAAAAAAAGGCAAATAATCCAGGAATGTAACTATTAGTAATAGCAATCCATAAAAATGCATATAAAAGCATCCACTCTGTCATTATTGGAGCATAAACATTTATCTCTAGAACATGCCATACTATTTCAAACACCCAATCAAAATCATACGGAGAACTTTGAATGCTAAACGATTACCCTTTCAGCCAGTGTAGAGGATAAATTCCTCGACACTGGTATCTGGGTGACAGGATTATGGCACGAGCAGTTGCATGGAATTCCTCAACAATTTTTTCAGCAGTAAAACAAAAAATAAGTCAATTGAATAGATTACATGTCTTTGTATCTCATCTCCATGCCCCAGTTCCACAAAATGCATAATCATTGTTTAAATCCAACCCACATACTAAGACTCAGCTTTAATCTGTGAAAAAGCCACCCTAGGAAAGACAGACGACAAAGCTGTTGCCGAAGCTCTTCTGAGCAGAAGCAGGTGCTGAGTCAGTGGTGGTGATTCTATTTGCACCCTTTGTTTCTCCTGCCTTTTACTGCCTTAACGATGCTGTGTGCGGTTCACAGCCCGTGAGGTTCAGAGGACAGCTCTTTTTGAAAACACTCTGTCACCAAGGCTTTCAGATGCTATTGCTAGAGGACATGCTATTCATGCAAGTAATTAGCCTGGCGCTTCCTGAAGCCTTCTTTCACAGCTGGCCTCTGGGGGGAGCAGAGGGGCATGAATATGAAATAGTTGAAGTACTGAGTCGACTAATTTTACCTGGAAAATAATTTCTTTCACAGCATTCATGCATTTCAGAGGACACTGCCATTCGGCCTCCAGCAGCTTTGGGAATATTTTATTCTCAATTTCCTAATATTATTCCGGATCTCATCCAGATGAAGAAATATCTTTCCTTACTAAAGATGTGGGCACATGCATTCGCACCTATACTGCTTGTTTTACAGCCAACTAGACTGGCTGGATGATATGACATAGGAAAAATGATGAAAATTACATAATCTAAGTAAAATAACTTACGCAGAAATCCAGCACCAACATAGTTTTTCATTGGAGCAGACCACACTCAGTTATTACCAAGAAATGAAAAATACCTGTGAGGTTTCCCTGGCCTTATCCAAGCTATTGCATTGTATTTTGTGTCATTAAAACAACAACACCACCAACAAACAAGTATGCTTTTCAGGCATTTGTTAATGATTGTTGAAATGACTGCTGTATGCCTCTTTCCATGTTAGAAAAGTATAGACAACTCACTGAAAACGTTTTCCAACAGTAGCATCGAACTGTAAGAAAGAATGTGGTATATTGCAAACCTGAGATTCTGAATTATGACTGAGAACAGTCATAGATGTGGCAAACAACTGGATCTGTTCCTCATCATCTGCCTATGTAATTTCTGCTTTCTCAAGATGTTAGGTTTCTAATTGCAGGCTATCTGAATGTTGTACAAGGATAACAAATTTTATTCTTTGCAGAGCTTGAGGGGTGGCAGCTGTGTATCACTTTTTAGAGTAGTTGCCTAAAGATCCATTACATCTGATGATATATTATTCCTTTGAGTTAAAAACCCCAAAGTGACACAGATTTCTGGTTAAATTTAATGCTGAGATACTTTCCCATTTGTTTTCATTAAAAGTTCCCTGATCCTTTTCTGACCCACTCCTACTGAGAATGTGATCTCAGTGGAAAGTTGGTGAACCCACACGGATCACTAATGAGCTGGAGCTGACCTCTGCACTTCATGGAGATGAATTTTATCTTGCATTTATTCAGTTATGACCCATATCCCCAGAAAAAATAGGGTCTTGTATACAGATAACTGAAGGCAATAAAACTTTTAAACATATTTCAAAAGTCCTTGGATGAAGTTTTTATTTATGTCCCTTGCAAATGGATTCTCACTGAAATCTGAAATTCAAGCCTTAGAAACACAAGGTCAGCATTCTAATAAGGAAAAAAAAAAAGGAGATAATTATTATGTGCAATTGAAGGAAAACAATCTGGAATGGGTAAAGGTGATATCTGGCTTTATAACAGATCCAATTTTCACTGCTTATCTAGACCTGCCAGTGTGATTTGAAACAATCCTGTGAGATCATCAGATAGAAGATTTATACCTAGTTGGGATTCATTTAATCTGACTGAAGAAAACAAAATTTTATGAGAACTTTTATTGGAGATCTGGTTCTTACTGGTATCAGTGTTCTGGTTTCCATGTGATCAAAGCAGCCCTAGTTACAAACCATACTAGTTAGGTAACTCTCGACTGCCACCAACCCCATTACCTGGGATGCTTACATGGGCCGTGCCGGTCTAGCTCAGTCCAGAACATGGTATCTGTCCTGAACGGCTTTGACAAAATCCGACAGTTTAGCAAACAGTCAAGAAGGCCATGTGACAAGAGCTTGGCATGAAAACACACCCCAAACAGGCAGAGGCAGCGCTGTGCTGTGAGGAGCAGAGACGCAGTTAACAAAGGCTGCCCCCTCTTGATGGCAGCACGCTTGGCTGTCAACGGCGCCTTTACTACAAAATTATAACAAATTGGGAGCAGCGTCCCCTGCACTGACAGTGCGCTTCCCCTCTGGAAGGGATAATTATGCATGGACTGCTTACTCCTGGTAAAGCAGTTATCCATGCCACTTGCAGAAAAGTCTAGATGAACTGGGCTTTCCCTGTAAAAGCAGGCAGTAATTAGACAGATCCACATACCCTTTCTCCCTCACAGTAGGGTATGAAAGGACTAGATGGCTAGAAGCCACGTCTACCTTCTTCAGCTGACTCTGCAGTTCCAGCAGTGCAATGGGATTTGATTAAATTACAATAATGTAAATTTGACAAGGTGTTCCCATGTCTATCAGGACACAGAAGATTTTAAGAGTTTTCCAGACTTGTGAGTTATTTAATAGGGCAGGCATCACTCCCAGGAGAAGGCATTTTTAGTTCTGTAGAATAATGCACTACCTCCATTGGTCTGATTTACACCACTCTCAAGCTATCTGAACTGCCGTGCATTTCTCTTGCATTATTGTTAACTGTGTGACTGATCACATTGCATTTGTCCAAAGCGTAGCAGCACACATGCCTTGCCTTGCTATCTGTCTCTGGCTTATTATTTTACATAGGTTGGTTGTCATTCAGAGCTCTTTCACATTTAAATGCATGTACTCATCAGGAGTAACTCTTATAGTACACCAATTAAATTTACAGTCATCAATCCTCTCCCAAGTGACCGAAAATCCAAAGGGAAAGACACAAAAAGAAAATAACACAGAGATTCCAAGGTAGGTCAGTGAAAAAAGAGTCAAATGCCAGATAAGAAAAAAAAAAAAAAGGCATTAAACTGAAATTTAAACTGAAATTATTTTATAAAGCCATAATAATAGACTATGATGCACTAGAATATCCCTATGATTCGTTAAAAATTTTAAAATATGTATTTGTCCTGGTTTAGGACCAGGACATCAACCCAGGACAGTAGTATTCTAACAACAACTGTGAGAAGAAACACCGATGTTAAAACAAACAGACGTTAATGAGAAAAATGAAAAACCTTACCCCAAAAATAAAAATAGAAAATCTCTATTCCCAGAGATTAAAGAACTTTTTATTTTTATG
>VZTB01000654.1:76284-98246 GCA_013397245.1 Thryothorus ludovicianus
AATATAGCAAGAAAGACATCTCTCTCTAAATAAAATAAAGAAAAATATTATTTTATATTAATATTATTAACTAAAAAAAAAATTTTGTCTCCTTACATTATCAATAAGAAAAAAAAAGAAAGGAAGAGAAGTGTTCTGAAAGTTTATTCTAATTTCTTATTTTCCTTTTAATTCTGCTTATAAAGTTTTCTTTATACCCTTTAAAATTTAAACCTACTTTACTCTCCTCCTAATCCTTCTCTCACAACAAAAAATAAATAAATAATTCTATTACATACAGTAACATTAAACCAGCATTAAACCCACTACAGCTGTCATTTTCAAACTTTCTGCCCCTTTTCCTGTCACATCCCATCTTTGACATTTTCCTTCAAGCACCAAATCTTAAGCTCTCACAACATCTGAACTTCTCTAATACGTCATTGAAGTACCTGCTTTAAGTTATTCTTAATTAAATCTTACTTTTTCACATCTTCTGTACATACAATTGTAGCAATCCTTTGACATACTGTAGTTTTCTAGATTAATTTTAGAGTCTGGGTTTTTAAGCTAATATTAGGCTGGATCCTTCCTAAATCCACAAAGGTCTCTGCCAAACAAGGAGACTTTGTAACAATCCTTCCTTAAACCACTTCTCCTACCTAGCACTTTCAGATGTGTATTTTTTATTCATACTACATTCCCAATTTTAAAAACTCATGATTAGAGGTCTTTTATAAATGATTGATCTATTTTAATGGAAAATCTTCAGCTGAATACTTTTTTACTATTGCAAATAACACTTTCCCTGGGTTTCTTCCGTCATGATGGTTACAACAATTTAAACTGGAAAAAATATTCTAGCAGAAAATTAACTGAAAGTAACAGATCTTTGATGGAAGAGGAAAGGATCTATGGCTTTATGAAAATTTATTCTTGAAAACAGAACATGAAGTCAGTTGCTTTTTCATAAAGAAAGGCAACTTTCACAATCTGAGCTAAATCACAGTCTTCAGTTTGGAACATATTTTTCGTTCTATGTTTTTCAAATCCGTTCACAGCATCATAAAGCTTCCCTAATGTAATGACATTCCCTCCAATATTGTAGTCAGTCACACGACCAAATTCCACTTAAATTAATTACAGCTCAAAGCCAATCAAATGCAGGGTTTTTTTTTCTTTCTATGTATGATTACATATAGAAAGAAAAAAACTTTCTCAGTGAGACTCAGGAGCTAATTGCCTGCATACTCAATGATTGACTCAAAAATACAAAATTTCGAAAGAATTTTTCAACTGTAGGTACTGCTGAACTTGAAAGTTCTACGTATTTCTGCTATGCTTTTGGTTATCTGGAATGCTACTGTAGAGTTTCCAAAAGATTTTCTGTCTGAAATTGACTCACTTTATGTAATAATAAGGATTGAACAGCAATTACAACATTATGACTCTTTCTCATTCTGAAAAGGATCCTTAAAAGATCCTTTTAAACCTGTCCCCATTGCATTGCGTAGCTTTAGGTAATAAGGACCACAGGGTGAAATGCCCAACAAAGCAGCTCCAGGACTGGGAAATATTCCTTCCTTGTATTTGGGACCATTTTTATAGCTTGCCTGGCTAATCCTGGCCCTGATACAAGCTTCAGTACAGCTCCTCTGCTGCTTGGCAGATTCAGCCAACCTGGTGGGTCTCAGCATGGCACTCTGTGGCAGGTGTATCATGACAGAGACGATGAAAGGAGTGACTCTGGCTGAGGTGGCAGAGTTGATTTTATTGCAGGCACCCGAAGGCACCTTCTCACCTCAAAACTTCTCCCCAGACAGAGCAGAGAACGATGCAGTGCATCACCTAGGGGATGGATCCAGGGGTCAACCAACCGGGGGGTGTCCTGACTGCTGAATGATAGTTTTCACAGCCAATCTCCCCAGGATGGAGGAGGATTCCCTGTGTCAGGGCCTATCACCTTGGGCTCTCTCAGAGAACATTCTCGGACCTGGGAAGGGTTCCAAAGTGACAGTCCTGCCCTCGGAGGAGGGGAGAATGGGGTACAACCAAATACTAAGCTTGCGGGGGGTACATGGAACAGACTATTAATAAGAAGTTGATTACAAAACACACCACTACACTTCCTGGTGCAGGCAGTGCTGTCACTATTTCCTTCTTAGCAGAATTGGAACTGTGAGGTGGGTGATGGAGTCAGCACTGGCACAGGAACCTCAAGAGTTCCTCTTGGGACCCAGGCCCTGAACCATCAGTATATCCAGGGCTGGATTCCAGGTGAATCACAGCTTTGGAAGGCCCAGCTAGCTCTGTATTATCCCAAGCAGCTGGGCAGCAGCCCAGATCAAAGAGGGATGCTTATTGGGCTCTCAGTGTGCTCCTGTGGAAATGCTGCCTTCGCAGGCCTGGTGGCAAAGCCCCCAGAAGAGAATGGAGACAGAAGCCCACAGAGTTAGGGCTAAGGTCTGAGCTTCAGGGCACTGCCTGGCTGAGCATCCTCACCCATGCCCACCTGTGCTTCCTTCCGGAGAGGGAGCCCAAGGTTGCGGAGTATTCCCTGGCCCTGGGAGGAGGTGGGTGCAGGCTGCCTGAGTGGAAACATCATCAAAGCAGAGATGTCAGGACCTGACTGAGGCAGGTAAGCCAGCTCACAGAAGGCTCACAAACAGCTGCTGGCTGTACCTCAGCAAAGAGGCTGGGGAGAGAAAATCTGCCATTTCGCTCTGCAGCCTGGCAGCTGCCCCAAGGCACATCTCTGCTGAAAGTCTGGCCAGCTGTACACTGTGTTTCCCTGGAGCAGGTGCAGAACCTGTAACCCAGTTCTCACTGCTACAGTTGCTGGCAATCACAAGGACTGACCTGTTGTTAGAGAGTCAGATCCCATCCCTGCTGCAGTCTTTGCATCTTTCAAAATATGGCCTGGGGACAGAAGGCTCTCGGCCAAGCAGACCTCTGATGAAGACAACTCCATGCCCTTTAGGAAGCACTGGAACAAACCTTCATGGCTGGGACAGGCAGGTCCTAGTGGGCTGCTGCTCTACTCCCTGGGCTTGGAGAGGAAAGTACAGTGGAGAGTGGCTGGCAGTGCCAATTGTCAGCTGTTTGGAGCCAAGGAAGGAAGTTTCTATGCCTCATCCTCTGTAATGGGGGAAAGGAAAGTTTAGTGTGAAGGTCAGCCTGGAATGTCAAGAGGACATGGCTTTCCCTAACATTGCAGGGTTGAAGTGGAGAGAGATGAGATTCTGATTGCAGCTGGGTGACAGTGGACTCCAGATGAGTATGGTGAGTGAGCCTGGAGTCAAATTTCCTAGTAGCAACTATTATAGAGCTGTTCTTTTTACTTAGAGCTACAATGGTGTTGACAGCACACAATGTTTTGGTCATGCTGAACAGTGCTCACACAGCATCAGTGCTGTTTAATTATACTCCATCTGATGGCCTCTGGGAGGGCTGAAGGTGGGAGAGGGTTTGGGACAACACATTGCCAGGGCAGCTGACTCAAACTAATCAAAGGGGATATTTCATACTATATAATGTTGTACTTGGCAAAAAAAAAGAAGTTAAGGATCATGGGAAGGATTTGTTATTAAGGCGTTTGTCTTCCAAAGTAATCACTACACATACTGAGGCCCTGCTTCCCAGGACATCATGCGGCAATGAAAAAGAGAGAATAAATATTCTTGCTTTGCTTTGCTTCCACGCACAGCCTTTGGTTTTCTTTGTTGAACTCCTTTATCTTGACCCACGGGCTTTTTCATCTTATATTCTCCCTGTCCTGTTGAGTGATAGAGCTGCTTGTGGCCACTTGGCATCCAGCTGAGGTCAGCCCACCACAATCCTTTTTGGCACCCAGAATGTGGATGGAGGCAATGAGAGTTCTGAACTCAGCATGCTATTGTTATTATCAGTTATATAGGCATGTTTCTGAGTCTTTGAAATCAGCTGGCTGCACTGAATACCTCTTCATTTGGTTGAGTTTTGGAGCATGTTAATACAAATGTGCACTTTATTATGCTGGGGAAGTTATCTTGCAGAGAGAATGAGAGAATGTACCTTCCTCTCTACTGAGATTGATATTGATGGTTTTACTGCATGGACTTACAAGGTTCTTGATCACCCCTCTGTGAGGTATTTAACACTACTAACTGATATTGTTTGGTTTGTGGCAAAAACACCCTATTCTGGACAGTTCTGGAGGCCTTATGGATCCTTGGCATAAACTGCCTGAAGATAGTGTACGTCAAGGGCCCAAAAGGGTACCAATGAGCTTTCAGTGTAGCCATCATGAATATGGAGAAGATGAAAGAGCTGACTAGCTTGTCTGGCCTCTCAGAACATTTCTCTGTTGTGGCCTTACTGGGTTAGATGCACAGCAGGATGATTGCCACCACGACAGTGTACCAGCTGTGATATTGCAGACACTGAGAGTCCCTGTCTCCCACCTGCAGGCTGATTCACCCATTGGAGACCTAAAGAATGATCAGTGTCTTTGAATATCCCTTACAGCCCATGCAAAAGTCTGGTGGAGGGTGAAAATTAACAGGGTTCTGAATGAAGATGTCATGCTGCTGCTGAGTGCTGCTGTACTTGATATGCTGGAGTCCCTGTGCCAGCTAGAGTCAAGGACAGACAAGTGGTATGTTACAGCAGATATTATCAATGGTTTTTTCTCTAGTCCTTTGGCAGCAGAAGCAGATGTTTGCTTTCATGTGACAGGGTGTCAGCACACCTGCAACGAACTACACCAGGCTGGAAGGACAGTCCTATCATTTGTCATGGACTAATCAGAGCTGCACAGTGACCAGAATGATCCCCCTGAACATTTATCATTCATAGACAATATCAACAGGTGGGACAAAGAAGTGTGCTAAGTGGGCAGCAGGGTTTACAGGGGTGGGAGTCTGTGACTTGATTTCTAAGGAATTCAGTAGCAGAGTCTCTAGAGTGTGGTGAAGAGGTCAAGTCTGTGTTCTTTTGGTGCTGAGGAAACAATTGGGACTGGCAGAGGAAAACAGGGCTAGTGAGCAGTAGGACACCTGGGCTCCCTGGAAAACAGCAGGATCTAGTGCTCCTCTCCCCACCTCAAGATGCATCTTCTGCCAGTTGTGCTGAAAGTTGATGGTTTTGTCTGTTTCCTTGGTGCTGCAGGTGGTTTTGCAGCTATATCCCATTAGTTAGCTGAACCTGGAGCCTCAAGCGGCCCTGCTGAAGTCTGCCTCACGAGGGAGCTGTGTTCCCGGGAAAAGAGTGTGGGTTGATTTCCCCCTGTGCATCAGTCCTCGAGGCACAGAATGGGGTTGAAGGAAATCTCCCTTCCCTCTTCCTCCACTCCCTATCGAAGTAGTGTGTCTCTATACAGCCTACAGTTGGCTTCGACCATCCCAGAATAATATCTCTTGCTGTCAAACTCCATTTTTCACATGACCTCTATAGAAACAAAACCTATGGCTGGAGCAGGATGCAGAGTTATTTTTTGTCTCTCTGTTTGTTTGTTTTTGCTGGCATGATTCTGAGCCCACAAGTCAGTCTCAATCCAATAGTAAAACAGCAGGTGCATAGGGACCTAGAAAGACTGAGGGTAAGCCCAAAAACCAAGGCGATGTGTCAGGATTAGGGCCAGAATAAACAAGATACAAGGCAATGAACGACATAAGTGAAGGTACTATAGAATAGCACAGGTAAGTCAATAGTAAAGATAGGGGTCAGTAGAAAAGGCAGGGCTCAGTAGTAAGGTCTGAGCTTAAAAGCAGCTTCCAGCTGCAAAAGGGACTTGCTCTCACCTTTAGTTTTCTTCACAAGAGCTCCTATTAGTGACAGAGGAGACACTAGACTCTGCAACTCAAACTCAGCCAATACTCAGCACCTTGAAATCAGAATTATTCAAGGAGTCACATGGCCACAGCAGAAAAGACAAGTAAAGGAAAGGACTGTTTAATTTGTTTAACAGAGGTGAAGAACAGCCTTAATAGCAGTAAAACTGGGGCAGGTAATGGCTGGAGGATGTCTGGGCTGTAGTAATAATGAAATGATAGAATTAAGGAATATGGTTAATTTGGACTTCAGTCAAGAAGGCTTTGGTCTAGTTGACAGAGTCTCTTGAAAGGCCTTCAAAGAAGGTATTCAGGTGCTGAGGTAAGTCCAGAGAAGGGCAGTGAAGTTGGTGAAAGGTTTAGAGGTTAGGAGAGGCTGAGGGACCTAGAGTTTTTTAGTCTGGAGAAAAGGAGCCTCAGGGGTGACCTCACTGTTCTAAAAATCCCTGAGAGAAAGCTGTAGCTAGCTGGGGCTGGCCTCTACTCCTAGGCAATTTGTTACAGGCTGAGAGGACATAGCCTCAAGCTGTACCAAGGAGGTTCAGGCTGGAAGTCAGGGGAATTTATTGATGGAAAGGGTTTTTAAACATTGTCATGGGCTGCCCACGGAGGTGGTAAAGTCACCATCTTTGTAAGTGTTCATGAATGAACTGGACACAGGACAGCGTGCAATGGTCTAGTTGACAAGATGGTAATAAGTCAAAGATTGGACCCAATGGCCCAGAGGTCTTTTCCAGCCTAAAGGAATCTTTAATTCTGTGCATTCTTGGAAGACAAAGACATCTAGGCAGGCCAGCAACTTTTGAAGAAAAAAAAAAATCTTAAAGNTGTTCCAAATCTTGTGGAGACAAAATTTAAGGGGCCAAAGCCAAACTAGAACTGAATTTGGCTACCACAGTAAAAGATGAAATACTTCTGTCAATACATCTGGGTAACTGGAAGACATAGATGGGGAACAGAATGATGCTCTAATAATCCAAGGAGAAAAAATTAACAATCTGCTTCTTCACCTAGACACACACAATGAGGCCAAATGGGATCCTCCCAAGGGTACTGAGGGAGGTGGTAGAAGAGCTCATTGAGGTTTTTTTCATCATTTAGCAGTTCTGGGTAATCAGGGAGGTCCCAGAAGACTGGAAGCTGGTCAGTGTGATGCCCTTCTACAAGGGCTGGAAGGAAGATTTATACAATGCTGGAGGACTGGGGAAAGTCATGGAACAGATCACACTGAGTACCATCACATGGCATGTACAAGACAACCAGAGATCAGGCCCAGCCAGCAAGGATTTAGGGAAAGCACTTGCTACTTGACCAACCTGATCTATGACAGGAGGGTGACCCACTTAATAGATGAGGGAAAGGCTTTGGATGTTGTCTCTCTGGACTCCAGCAAAGCCTTTGACATTATCTCCTATATCTCACAGCATTCTTCCAAAGAAACTGGCTGTTCATGACTTGGATGGGTGCACTGTTTATTGGGTAACAAAGCGGCTGGATGGCCAGGTGAGAGTGGTGGTGAATGGAGCTACATCCAGCCAGCAGTTTGTCACAAGTAGTTTTTCCAGGGTTCAGTACTGGAGCCAGTTTTGTTTAAAAGCTAATGCGCTCTGCATGAGCGAAGTGAGAATACTCTCAGTCATTTTGAAGACAGCACCAAGTTGTGTGGGAGTGTTGCTCTGCTGGAGGGCAGGCAGGCTCTGCAGAGGCACCTGGACAGGCTGGATTGATGAGCTGAGGCCAATGGTGTGAGGTTCAATCAGACCAAATGTCAGATCCTGCCCTGAGGTCACAACTCTACTCAGCACTACAGACTGGGGGCTCAGTGTCTGGAAAGCTGCCCAGCAGGGACCTGGGAGTGATATGGTTGACATCTGGCTGAAAATGAAGCAGCAGTGTGTCCAAGTGGCCAAGAATGATAACGGTATCCTGGCCTGTGTAAGCAATAGAGTGGCCTGCAGGACAGGGCAGGGATTGTCCCCCTGTACTTGTCACTGGTGAGGCTGCACTTTGAGTCCTGTGTCCAGTTCTGGACCCCTCACTTCAAAAAGAACATTGGGGTGCTGGGGTGTGTCCAGAGAAGAGCAGTGGAGCTGCTGCTGAAGGGTCTGGAGCACAAGTCCTGTGAAGAGCATCTGATGGGACTGGATGTGTTAAGCCTGGGAAAAAGGAGACCTGGGGAAACTTCAACACTGCAACTGTTGGGAAGGAAGTTTTAGTGAGATGGGGGTCAGCCTTTTCTCCCAGCAAATGAAGGGATGAGAAGAAACAACCTCTTGCAACAGCACAAGTTGCAGCAATGGTGGTTTAGACTGTGTTAATATGGAAATAGTTTGTTAAGGAGAGGGCTATCAGTCATAGACTAGGCTGCCAGGGAAGTGGTTCAGCCACTGTGCTTGGAGATATTTAAAAGATGTGGCATTTAAGGACATAGTGTAGTGGTGAATTTGGAAGTGTTAGGTTAAATGATCTAAATGATAAATTATATATATTTTATTATATAATTTATGATATTATTTATAATATATAAATTATTCTATATAGATATGTTCATATGGAAATAAAAATAGTCTTCATGTGTAGACATAATAGACAGATGACAAGATTTTACAGATTCCTATGAATAGATCTAGTTACTGGAGGTAAAAAATATGATGATTTCAGAGGAAAGTTTACTACATTTGTGTTGAAAGGAGATTATGAACAAACAACAAAAATCAAAGACATTTTTTACATGGCCCTTATTTTCACAGAACTGGTAATACTCAGGTTGAAATCATGGTCCATCCTGGCCATACAGAGTTACTGACTGGAATTCTTTCATTATAATAATTTAACACAATTATATCACATAACTTTATATATGAAAATAATTAACAACAATTAATTAATTAATTAATTAAAAATAGCGTTCAGGGCTGTTTTTTCCGGTGAAAGTTAAAATGAAAGTGCAGTCTAAATTAAATCAGACCCAAAAACATTTCAGGCATGAATATGCGTGGTGTCAGCCATGAGAAACATGACCTTTCTGTTCCACAGGACAGTCCAGAAGAGAAGTCAGTTTGATCAGTGTAGTGGTTCCTAATGTTACTTGCTTGTCCTATGTGGTAGATCATGCAGTCTGGGAGAGAGGTCAGGAGGGTTAGTGTAGCAGTTCCAGCCTTGCCGTGTGCAGTCTCTAAGGATGTAGGGTCCCTTGTATTTCTCCCAACGTGTTCCTGAATTCTTCCCTTTCCTTCCCAAGGACTTTGTTTGAGGACTCTTCTGAGTCTCTCTGTATTCTTATCAAGTTTCTTTAGTGTCTCCTCACAATCTCTTTGTTTGGGCTAGCTCTTGTAGTTATCGTCTGTGTCTCTCTTGAGAGACCCTGGACAATATGCATTACAGACTGCTAGAGAATGGCTGGTTCCTGTATTCAGATTCTCTCAGTATCTCACACTTGCCTCTTGCTTCACTGCCATTCACAGTCTGCCCTTTCTGAAAGTATCTCCACACTTTCTCCATGACACTTTTACAACTTTCACAGCAGTTAACAAGCTGTTTACTTGTAAATGGTTACCTTATTCTTCTCTGTTCTTTCATAGCTAATTTTCAGCGAGGCCCAACCCATACTACCTGACACAATCTAGCCATTACTCTATAAACAATCCTGTAACTCTTCCTCTATATTAATTTCATGTAATCATCATATTTCAGTCATCACCATGGCTTATGCAACTCAGCAGATTTCCAGCTATCCTGTTGATATTTCTACTGTGGTTAGAAACATTGTTTCCTGGAGGCAGACTTGGGGAATGGGTTAATGCAATCAACTTGCCAACAAGCTTCACCAAGCTTGTGTCTCGGGAGTTGTCAGCAGCAACAAAGGCAATTCAGGGACCCTGAAAGCAAAGGCGATGTTTGGTTTAATCTTATCATTGAACTAAATAACAGGTGCAGAGCACTGAAGTCACCACGTTATCTCTAGATTGTGCATACCTGGTTTGCAGAGGAAGCTCACATGCTGCAGAAAATTGCATTGTACATGGTCATCCCTTGCAATACATGAACTTTTTTTTCAGTAGGACTTCTATTTGCTTCATTTCAGATCAAAAACTTAGTTCAGCTGCTGCAATTTCCTTCCTTAATTTCTTCTGGCCTTCTTACTGGGGCCTCCAGAAATAAGTAATAAAATAAAGTAATATGTAATATTTTAAGTGGGATCATTGCAGATCATTAAAAAAGAAAAAATGTACGAAAACTAGTTGAATCTCCTTTTCATTTCCTTCAACCCTTGTGCTGACCAGGAGTACAGACAGTTCTGTTCCAAATCTGTTTTGTTTTACCCTCTCTACAGGGACATAGTTTGCTCCAGCACCATTTGAGGTATCACCTAAGGACAGCATGAATAACTTACAGCAGCAGAGGACCGAGTCCACCAGAGTACAGCTTAGCAGTATACCAGTGTCAAAATGGAATCAAGACTGGATAAAAGATATCCTTTGGGGACTCCACCAACATTGCCACATGGTGTTTGTGTTGCCAGCTTGAGCCATGACATCAAGATAAAGCACAAAACTCAAGGGGATGCTGAAGAGAAGTACACAAATATGTCATCCTCCAAGCAGAAACCATTTTCCTCAGAGTATAAATTCAGGCCACGTTCTTTGAGAAGCTGAAAATGTCTGTTTTGTATCTTTGCACTTAATTCAGCCCTGTGCTTTCCATCTTGGCTCTGAAGACTTAATTTCAAGGAAAGACAATAATCTGTTATCAAGTACAGAAACCATGGTGATGACTGTACTTCCATAAACCTAAATGATTTTCCAATTTTGGAAGGAGCTGTGAAATGCAGTCTTGGCCACTAAACTCTCATACACATCATACAGATATTCACAGCTTTCACTATGCTGTGAAATACTGAAATACTTATCAAAATAGAAACCTAGTTAGCACCTCTTACAAAGACTGCAGAAAGTGACCCACCAGTGCTATGCTGTTAGCAGCAGTAACTGGACTCCTTGGACACCACCAGCAATATCATTCACATAATGCACCTGTGTAAGTCCTTGTAAAGGTGCACATTATCAAGAGAATTAGTCAGAGTAGAACTAAGACGTGAGATTTTCCAAAGTCCAAATTGCAACCTAATGATTACTTTCACAACACAGTTAAGACACATAAACACAAGTTGTTCTAAAAGGCCACTTCAAATATTAGCTATTCATGATAATCTGAGTACACAAGGACAATCAAGAGGAAGAAAAGGGAGAGGTTTATTTTTTTTTAAAATAAACTTTTAATGTGCTATATAGGCATGATCACTACAAGATCTTCCACCTATACGCAATACTACACACTGTTAACACACTGCATTTTCACTGTACATTAAAAAATCTGGAAAGAATATTCCTTCACTGGAAAAATATCATACAATCACTTAAATAAACAAAGACAACATTACAGTGCAAACAAAATCCTGGTTTTATTTATTCTGCAATTGCTGAGTACTTTCTAAAAGTCTTTTAGAAAAATAATAAAAAACCTTCCCATGGACAACCAATACGTTCTGAGATGATTTCCTCTTGCTGGACCAAGAACCTTGATCTGATCCTTGAAGCTGTAATAAGCAGTATACTCATTTGTATGATGCATGTTCACATGATTTCTATGAAGCAATGGATCCCAACCTAAAATTTGCAGAGAGCAATAAAATGGCACTTGCTGGCTTCATCTGACTTTTGATCAGACCCAAGGTCTGGTACAATAGTTATCCCCATGAATTAAAGACAAAGTGCTTAAGGAAGCCAGACAAGGCCTTGGTTAACGATGCTATTGGTTTCTATTGGTAATTGCTGTTAGACAGAGTAGGGGCATATTTTTTTTTCACTTTAAAGAAGGAAAACAGAGCATGGAACATCAATCATGCCAGATTCAACATGCAAAAGAAGAAATATAGCATATTTCTGTCCCAAAGGGCATGATAGTGTTGTTTGAGCCCACAGAGGCCAAGACTCAGGCAGAGCGGATGTCACCTGATTCCTAATCTGTGTGAACTCTGCTACCTTCGTAACTCCTACTCTGGTCAGAGAATATACTAACTTAAAAGTGCCTGTATGCTCTTGTCAGTTGGGTGGTATTAAAAGAGTAAAGACTTTAGGGAAATAAAAAATGCAGGTAGGTGAGTACATGAAAAGGGGATGCTTGTTTTCACTTGGAGAGGAATGTTGTCTCTCTGTCCACCATTGTGCCACCCTCCTCAGAAAACTGGAAAACCCATTTCAATGCAGCTTCCAATTCTGGGTGAGACAAACAGTCTGACCCACTACCATTGCTGCACAGAATGACACTGGGCTCTTCACATACACAGGATCAACTTCCATTCAATCTGCATTGGATGCCATATAAAGAATAAGGCAGGCTTTAAAGGAAACAGAATATTTAGCACCAGTGACAGTATATGGGACATCCTTGAAGTTCTTACCAGATTAGACAATACCATGAAGCACTACTTTTACAGGCAGTAAGTGGTTATCCATTACAATGTTCAGATTTGCACTTCTTTCTAAGCATACATAAAAAAATAGTAGTAGCTAAGAAAGCTGAATTAAATAGCACACAATTTTTCACAGTCCTATTGCTGTCTGTAAAATACATAACCTGCATATAACCAGTTTGCTACTATATCAGCTGATGGGTTAATGCACAATATTCTAGATGTATGTGGGAGATGGCACAACATGAGGACTATAAGGCTATAGATTCCCCGGTTCCAGCTTGTGTACAATTATAATTTTTCACTTATCTCACTGAATGAGCACACAGAGCATGTAGAAATTATGTCCCAAGTGGATGGGCACTGAGTTGGCAGGACTAAAGTTACAGAGCCGCTTCCACAGTGCTTCTGGCTGACAGCAACTGAAATACAGCAGGAGGCAGGTTTCTGCTCATGGTGAAAAAGAACACTGGCTAGAAGGTATGTGCCAATGGGGCTGTACCTTAAGAAGGCCTTGAGAGACCAGAAAAACAAATTCTGCCCTGCTGCATACTGCTGTTCTTACAGCAGCAAAAGCCATCTTGTGGAAAGGCAGTGTGATACACATTAGCCTGCTACATCAGTAGGACAGCTGTTTGATCCAGATGAATGAGCAAGTGAAGATTTTGCCTACTAAAGCTTTATAAAAGCCTTTGACCACCCTCATGCATAAATACTAACCCACATATCAAAATTACTTATCCTAACTACTTAAAACATTATGGTGTAACTGCCCCAAACAGAATTAGCTGCCTGTACCTACAAATGAAACTTGCAAATGAAGACAGTAAACATTAAGAGATTATTGTACCAAAAAGGATAAAAATATATAACAAACTACTGTTTAATTACATCCCCTATTCATAAGTAATTGACCATGATTCAGTCTCACAAAATTATTTTAAGATTGTGTGTCTAATAGAAGTTCAATACTTGACTACCCTAAGAAACTGCATTAAAAAATCCCAAACCCATCAAGCTATGCGACCAGAGCCAGAGACTTGCTTGCTAAGCAGCTCCTTCTCAGGTCCATCAAGAACACCCTAGGGTCCCTCAGAGTAAGGTTACTCTTTCTCATGGAGAAGTTTCTCAGGGTAGCAAGAAAATAAAAATTGTTGTTTTGTTCCTGCTGAGAAGAACTTGTTGATTCCTCTCAAAACATGAAGGAAGAACTTTTGTTGGGAAGCACTTTCATTGACATAGAAGGTCTGGGAAGGTTATCTGCTCTCCCTGCACTAAAATAAGTGTTCTTTCTCTTACGCAGTAATACGGTTCAAGAGGCAGGCTGCAACACAAGTGTATCACACACACAGTCCCATAGACAACTCTGCAGAGAGCCCACATTCACAAGACTAAAGGCTGCCTCTCTCCATCATAGACTCAAGCTCTGAATTCTGGCAATGAATTCTGTGCAACCCAGCTTATCTTTCACCACCCATCCACAGGAAGGGGTGAGACTAGGTTATTAGAGAGTCCGTACAGCCACAGGGTAGAGCAAGGACAAGTGTTCTGCTCCTTTGATAGGCAGCTTTTTTGTAGTGTAGTAGTGGATGACCTCAGGAACACTGTCGAAGGGAGGGCTGTTCTGACCCAGGATGTATTTCTCTTTGGTTTTCGTCAGCTTCATATGCATAAAACCTTGACTGCTCCTGCAAGGAAAGGAAAGTGTAAGTTCATGCTCGTGCATAGGGAAGAGGGGTGCAGCATCACGACAGGCTCTCCTTATGGAGGGGTGAGTAGGAGAATAAATTCCAGTAGTTGTTGGGTGGCAGGCCAAGACACTGGCCAGACAGACAATTTCCAACTGCTAGTTGCAAATCCCCCATGGACAGTTCACCACAAAGGCACCCTAAGATGGTATTCTGTTTTCAGCACATCTGCTGCCTTGATCCACATGCAAGGCTGTCCCACACAGAAAGTGATCTAGAGATGTGCCAGAAGACAATCCATTTCCCCCCCATGGCCCCTCTTTCCAGCCCCTTCAATATTTTCCCATGAACACTTATTTTTACTATTTGGGTCATTTCTTCTGGACCCAAATATCTGTGGTGTTGGCCTGTCAGAGGCCTGAGGGTCCCTTCACAGGCACAAGCAGGCCATGAACCTTGCTCAGCTAGCCAAGACCTGTCCTGTTCGACCTTGTGGATGCCTCAGGGCAGACCTTACCCAGTCCACCCTGGCAGTAACTGTCCAGAACACATCTCTGTGCATAATCTGTTGGCTTCAGGTGGGCTAACTACTCCAGGTGAGTATGTTCATAAGGTTTATGGCATAATACTGCACTAGACTGAGCAAGGGCTGCTGCCCTGTGATCTTTCTGCAGGTACTCTCTTTGAGGAAAGGCTCATGATTACTCAGGCAGACTCATGGAACTGCCCTGCCTGCTCTTGGCAAAGCAACCTGTCCAACATAATTCCACTCTGATGGGTAGCACCCACACTGCCATACAGCAGCAGAGGTAAAGCTGGCCTCAGCTCTTCCCAGAGTGATCCTTCAGCGTCTGCTGTCTTAACATAACATATAGGCTACTTTAAGAGTGTAGAGTTCAGCCAGGGCAACACAAGTGCAAAGAACAGCTCCTACACATCAAGATGTTAAATGAGGCTTGAAAAGTTTTTACAGCTTGTTTGATGTCCCAATCCCTAACCTTCTGGCTCCAAGCCATTGTTTCTTCTAGGTGTGTCCAGGGGCAGAGACTGTAGTGTTAAAACTGGAGTTGGTCTGTGTCAGCAAAGAAACCTGATTCAAGATGACACAGAAAGCCGCAGCAGGAAAACAAATTATGTCAAAACCAGCTTCTCTAAAAACTGCCATATTCTAGTTAGCAGGTGAAGCGTTCCCTTTTTAAGTGCCTGCATCATAACCAAGCTCTATCTTTCAGAGGTATTCAACAATTCTCTGATGAAGAGAATCTTCCTGGTGCTCAGAAACCACTGCAGGCACTGTAATTTTGGCTCTAGATGCTTAAAATCTTGCTTTAAATATCAATTTCTTAGTGGGAAAAGATATCTTTCAAGTCATAATTGATGTCTAAATTATTTCCCTTAAATAAGAGAGGCATCTTTAAATACTTATTATGAGGACAGATGTATTGCTCTCTTTCAGTTCAATATGAACCTGCTTTGCTACAAAATGATTTAAAAGTGTGCAGATACATTAATGGAATCACGGGCGCATGCTAATTTCAGAAGTATGGCAAGGACTGTAGAACAATCTTTTAAGTGCACTTTAGTGTGGAAAAGGAAAAGGCACAAGCCTTTTTTTGAAGAGGAAGACAATGCACATAATATGAACAAATTGCTATAAGCCATGTATTCATGAGAGACAGCTGCTGCTTCCTCAGGAAGGACCTATGTACATATTCAGGTTTGTGTAGCACATAGTCAGTGAGCTTACACAAAAAGAATCTCTGCTATATATTCTGACAGGTGAACCTTCTGGAAGGCTACCCTGTTTGTGAGGGTGAGGGAAAAAGAATATGAGCTAAAAGTTATGAATAGCAGGCTAATGGAATGTAGACAAGGCAAATCTATAGCTCCTGCCCTTGGGATGGAACAACCTCAAGCAGCAGTGCAAGCTGGGGCACAATGGGCCAGAAAAGGAACAGGGAGGACACATGGTGGGGAGGAGAACGATTCAATGGTCTGTCCCATGAAGGCCTACTGCAGCCCTGAGTTCCACAGCAAAGTGCAGCCAGCTGCTGGAGGAGTGACTACTTCTACAGAGCACCTGTGAGGCCGCATCTGTAACTGGTGAGAGGGGCGTCCCATAATTAAAGAGATGTCAATACTGGAGCATGGCCAGAACAGGACCACTCAACGTGGACTGGGGATGGGAATACCTGACATACAAGGATAGGCTTGAGGGAATTGTGCTGGTTTAGTTTCCAGGAGAAGAGAAGGTGAGATGGAGGGTGTCAGGTTGCAATCACCCACTGCCTAAAAGGGAGGGTTACAGAAAAAACAAAAGTTTCTCAGTCAACAAGCACAAGCTACAAGGGAGTTCCCACAGGACACAGGGACATCTTCCTCATAAGTCCTAGATTCCAGGAACCAGTATAAGACAGGTCAGAGGGATTTCATCCTCACAAGTTTTCCAAAGCATTCAGCCACCTGATAAGCATGTACTGCGAGGAGCAGGGGATTGGATTATTCATCTCCAGAGGTCCATTCACAACTAGATCTCTCTAGGCAACTGGAAGGTACATGAAACTGTCTTCAAAGCTTTGCAGTCTCACACAAATTTTCTGTTCATAAAGGAGTAGAACTGAGACACAAGAACATTCAGTCAATGAACTGGTTTTGCTTACTGCTAGTGTTTGCAGTGATAGACCTGATTTCTATCCTGGCTACTTTTCTGGAAGTCCAGAACTCTTTAAACTGAGCATTATTTCAGGGTTACTGGTGGATGACAGCAAAAGATTATGTTTCCAAATATTTTCCTCCTTAATTTCCGCCCTTTTTTATTTCCAAAAATTACACTGTGAATGCGCTATCTCTGCCCTCCCCATTTCAAATGAACTGTCACTGGTCACAAGCAGACTTATCAAAACAGACAATTCTCATCTTCTATAATGTAGAACAAATTAAGTTGGAAGAAAGTCAACTTAACACCTTGAAATCATGCCCTAGAATTAAACACCTTCAACTATAAACTATTCTGTGAAACCACACTAAGAATCTTTCTGTGCTGTCTCTACCTTCTCTATTTGTCCTTAAAATCTGTCTCAGTTTCCCCTCTTCTGGCATGCCTGGACTCAGAGAATCAGTGCCTTTAGTAACAGGTAAGGGCAAAATGCATCTGCACTTGGTTAACAGCACCAGTGCTGCTAAGACCAGTGACTAGGATTACAGGGATAATATCAAAAAGGAACCTGGAAGTCATACTCCCTCCTTCTATCTGAACACTTTCAATCTAAGCCCTGATTTTAGTATGCAAAGAGATTACTGAAATTTCAGACAATGATGGGGAAAAAAGCTTCACAGTTGAAGTGATTGTAAATAAGTTTCTGCTTAGTTTTTGAAGCACTGTTGGAGTCTACCTGAACAAGTGCCTGACTGAGTAGTCCTGATTTTGGAATGCCTATTTTTCAGCTCAGTAATAACTATTAGAACCTGCCAGGCCCAAGGTTTTCAAAGAAAAGAACCTAAATATTGATCCCAAGTTCATATATGTGAACACTTATGAGGGCCAGTGCCTTGAAGAAAAAAGACACCCACATTTTGCAAAAGAAGGTGCTGGGACCTGAACTAAGGTACATGATATTGTTACTGTGTGAATTCTGAATTTCATTGTGGTTTTTCAAATGTTGCAATAACTCCTAACCATTTTAAATCAATTGAGGGAAAACAGTGACAAAAGAGTGAGAGACAATAGCAGAGACAATATTCTATCCTTTCCTTCCTTTTTGCAACCATTCCCATTAGTTTCAAATACAGAAGAAAATTGCTAATTGCTAATCCTTGCACCAAATTTCTTTGGAACTCTCAAGCACAGATGTTTACACAGATACAAACTTGATACATGACTAATAGTCAGTCACACCTTATTTAAAATGTTTGGCAACACAATCGTAGCACCAAGAGACTTTGAACTGCAACTTCCCCATGTTTTCTTTCAGTTTTCAAAACCCAATGAGAATGGGAAAGGAATTGGGCAGACAGTTAATCAGAACATGCTTTTTTGATCTTATGCATGAAGTGTGATAAAAGCAGGTTTAATAAATATTAATTAGATGTTAAACCTAGTCTTTTTTTTCAGGAAATATTAATGGCTTTGAAACATGAGTCAGTGTTCACAATCAGAAAGTTTGGCCCAGTCTTCTGAACCTTATTTTTGCTGAAGAAAGCACTGCTTTGTCAGAACAGATTTTAGGCATTCATTTTGATGAACATCACTTGCACAAAGAAAAAAGCAACAATTTTGCAAAAGCATCAGAAAAAAATTCTAGCAATATAGGAAATATATACTGTGTTATTTTTTTCCATTCTGAAATGATTTTCCATTTCAGAATTTTAATTTTTATTACATGCCGTTACTTTGAACAAAGCCTATAATGTTTCACGTCAATGTACAGCAACAAGAAAATAAAATAAAACTTCCTCTGAAAAATAAAGACTCACTACTTAACCCTCAACAACAACAAAAAAAAATATAAAATTGAAAAGTCAGTTACTGGAGATATTAGGAGGCTGGCCTTTTTCCTGTTTCAGCCTTGCTTTTTCAAGCACACATTATACATAACACTGGCATTCTACACCTGACATACACTGTCTCCATGATAAAATAAACCGTGTCTCTTCCCCTACAAACAAGGTGTGGAAGTGTTCATTTGCACCCAATGTGTGAAGATCTCTACTGAGCCCAGGCTCAATTCTCTATAACCAGTTCCCATTTGCTGCTCTGAAGGTAGTGAGAATCTTTAGCTTGTTGGATTTTCCATAGAAGTGACAGAATCCATGCTTTCTGCTAACAGCCAGGACCCTATCATTATGGTTTAGGCTAACAACAGATTAGTAAAAAAATATTTTTATTAAAATACTTTATTTAAATATTATAATTAAATTTTTTTTATTAAATTGCTAATTTAGAGACACATCAAAAATCCCATGACCTCCTTGTAACTTATACTAACAGGAAGAAACTTGTAATTTTTACAATATTACAAGAGTTACTTCCAAGAATAAAAATCAACAGAAAGGTACAAGTCTAGCATTTATCCAGAACCCAGAACAACCTAAAGTTTGGAAATCAGGACCACTTCCACAGACTGTAATGACAAAAAAAAACCACATAGCTTGCAGTTTCCTTTGCTATTTAGGGAAACCACATGTCTGTTTATGAGTCCACAGGATCAGGATGTCAAAAGGCACCACCCTCTCTGAATTCAGCTCTGTACTTCCAGTGGCTATGATTGTGCAGGAACGAACTGACAGAACAAAAAGCAATGCCTGCTGCTGTTTTGGCTCACAGACTGCACATTTAGTTAATTTGTGAGATAATCCTAATCTAAAATTAAGAAAAGTCCCATTTCCCAAAATTGAAATGGCATTCAGGAAACGAAGTGGTGTGGGCACAGTGCACATTGCTGCAAGAGCCTTGGGAGGGGGAAATCCCGAGTGAAAGGAAGAGCTAGTAGAGCCCAGCTGGTGTCTGGTCTTCACTGACCAAGACTGAAACATGATAACCCCATTCTGACATTCTATTTTACTGCTACATCGGGAAGCTTGATATTCACTGAAGTAATTGCTGAACACCTAAAACATTTATAAGTAAGAAATGGCTCTCCCTCTTTCATTTGCACTTCTACCTTTTTCACCAGTTTGCTTGTTAGTAAAGAACAGGGCTCAGATAAGGAATGTGAAACTAGGCATTTCAATAGCAGCCAGGAATTTCTGGTTACATCACAGTTACCAGGAGCATGGTAACTCCAATTTTTACCCAACCTTCTGCAATTATAATTGTGTTTAAGGAAATATTGGGTGGGTATGAGCAAGCCAAACATCTACAACCTGAAGGAATACAGAGAAGAGGAAACACAGGGAACAATCCAGGGCTGACAAAGGAGATTCAAGAGAATGTACAAGAGAAAGGCCCCTTATGCATTTGGGATCATTTTGTTCTGGGAAGGTAGATCATTTTATTTCCCTCTTCTGCTGTGCAGAATTTAAAGAATGCTGACAAAGATGCTTAGTTCTTTGGATACAAATCCATAGAAAGATGCTTTTAGCTTCAAACACTTGTCACCAACAATACCAATTACTTGTTTTTAATGAGATGAACAACATAATAGTGTACTTCAATAAGACCTTCTTCGATGCCCCGAGATAGCTAATCCACATGCAATTAAATTTCACTGGGTAAACTTCACCATTTCAAAGTGACAGACATTGACATAAGCAACTTAAACTACCTCAATGACTATTTTACACACAGATGCATTTTAATTCAGCAATAAAGCTATTTTCATGCTCATTTCATTATATTTGGAACCACAATTTTTGGAATTTGAATCAGACAAACATCTCACACAAATTCCCCATACAAGTTAAGCCTGTCTGGCCCTCTGAATGTCCACAGAACACAAAAAAGTTTCCTGCTATTGGAAGAAATGGTCTTGAGAGATGTATCCATTGCGCAACATTCAGTTATATTAAATGAAAATGAGTGAGTTCTACCATCTTTTCACTTTTTAAATATGGGTAATATTTGGGTAAATTCTCCTTGCTGTATTTTGGGAAATAATCTTTTGTTATCAGAGAAAAGAAAACTCAAAAAGTAAAGAGAAGTGGTTTGGGTTTGGTTTTTGCTTTCTGTTTTGTTTTTAGAAAAAGTTTATCACATGAAACAGAAGAATAGATTTTAAAGCACTGTTCCTTAATCTCAATACAAAATCAGGGTGTGATTCTTACTTTTTCCCAGAAGCAGAAATTAAACATTGCACCAAAAAAAAAAAAAGCTGACTCACACATGGTAGTAAAAGTCCCTAAGAAGCACAACACATCTAAAAGACAATAGGAACATTGTAGTTCTGTGCAAAGAGACTACTAAAGGATACTAAAGGCATGAACTCAGCTGTCCAAAACAGCAAAATGTAATTTTAACTGTCACCTTTTCCTCTGGAACTTGTGCTCTGGCTGAGTAACAAAAATCACTGGGCTAATGCAAGAATTAAGTGAAATACTTTTTAAAGAAGTCATAGTCCAAGACTTTGAATTTAAAGGAAAACTTAAGCCTGAGGGAAAATTTATACCAAAGTTTGTGCCATTAATGCTTCAGTGTTTGAAAATATCTAGAGGTCACACATATCGAAGAACACACAGATCAAATTAAAAAAGAGAGAACAGGAACTGAACCACAATTCTAAAGCAGATATGTTCCAGCTCAAGGCAAACCTCTGCATTACACAGAGATCCCAAAAATAATAGCAGAGGAATAATGATTTAAAATATACTCCTACAAAATATTTTTCTTCTCAAGTCCTAGAATGGAATTTTAAACTTATAAAAAACATATCATCTTTGGTGCTATTTATAAAACTGTTTGTAACTACCAGGTATCAACACCATCCAGCAGTAAAATGTACTTTCAGAACAGACCTGTGAAGGAGTAATTAATGCTAGCGAAAAGGGCAAGTCAGCCTGTAGCCCAGACTTACTTGGAAGGCTAGATTCCACATCAGACCCTATCCTGCATGAAGGAAAGAAAGGAAACATTTCTCTTTGCACCTGTACAGCCTGTACCTAGGTCAATGGGCTTCTTTTTCTCCTGCACAGAAAACCTTGACAATCTTCTTCAGCTAGAAAATGAAGTGAACTTATTATCCTGTCATGGGTGGAAGAGTTGGGCTTTGATGTTCCCTTCCAACTCCAACTATTCTATGATTCGGTTTTATGATATGTTGAAGACACCTGGAATGTACCCTGCTCAGCCTAAGCTAGGTAAGAGAAATTCAGAGCAGCACTAAGACTGGAATACTGCTCATTACCTTATGCTGTAGATCTTTCATCCTCAATCCTGGGCTTTTTACTTTGAAGAACTATAGCAATGCTGTACAGCTTTACCGCAGTAAAGCACACAAAACAAAAAGAATAAAATCCCCAAACAATACAGTTCCTTATTCAGTCTGAAGCAGAAGCAGCAGAAGCACTTTGAATTAGGAC
>VZTB01000654.1:98261-114117 GCA_013397245.1 Thryothorus ludovicianus
GAAAAAAAATTAATCCAAGTTTATTTAGTTAAGCAGACACCAAATGAAGACTAAAAATCTTTTAACATCCCCAGACAGGAAGGTACTAATTCAGTGACTTTAACTATACCTCATGCAGTCCCAAACACTCTGGAGTCCTTCAGAGCTAAAACAGTGCAGCAACAAACTGGATAATTCTCTTGTTTGGCACCAGAGAGGTTAGGGTTTGTAAATACATTTACAATCTTTTACTGACAAGTACTTACTTCAGTGAAAGAGAATAGTCATGCTTGCTTGTTTGACTATTTCTTACAAGGTAGCTACACTCCTTGCATAAACGTAACAGGTTTTCTGCATCTGTCCGACTGATTGCTCCATGATACCATCTAGAAAAAAGCAAAGAGGTTAATACACATGTAAATACTCCCACCCATACTGCTTTCACTACTTAATTTTTTAAGGTATGAATTGCTTGTTACCAATAGCACATGGATACCTTTAGAATCTAATGTACTTTGGATAAAAAGCACTAGATGAAGTTATTACAAATTGTGGAGGCTTGTAGTTCCTGTCAGCTGAGGAGAAAAACTCTAATCAGGAAACCACGCAATAAGATTGGTGTACATGTTTATGTAAGAAATTTCCATTTAGAGCAACACACAATCTGTCTTGCAAACATATCCATGATATACACATCTGCTTTATTTCATCCCTGGGATATATCAGTTTTTAAACTAATATACAAAATAAAAGAAACAGAAGATGACACATGGAGAATATGAACACTTAACAGCGGAAAAGATTCGCTAAAATAAATCTTTGGAAAAGGAGAACAGTGATAAAGTGTGAAGATCTATCAAAAAGGCACATTCTAAAAAAAGCTGCGGCAACTCTGAGACCTTCATACAAATCTCTGGTGGATCTGTACAGTGGATGTGAACAATTCAGGGAAAAAAGGAAATTGCGAAAGGAGAGGTGGGTCCTTCAGTAAACTAGCCACTGCAAACAAAGAAGCTTCTCAGCGCATGCTGCCCTGTATCAGCTTTCAGAATCTCAGACTCCATGAGTAAGGGCTTAGCACCTTCCCTAAGTCTCCAGAGCAATGTGATGTGTCTGGCCCTGTACTGCATCAAACGTGTCTCTGAGAAAGATTCTTCCTCCCTGCAATTGCCAGGTGCACTTTGAAACACTATGTGACATTACCACATCTGCCTAAGCAAAACAGTGAACACATCAGAAGTGCTCTCTGTTCTGACCAGGAACTGTTGCTTAGTGTAAAAGAGTTTTATTCCATTTGTTTTTACTCTAAGAAAGATGCTCCAACTAAAAGATAGGTGAATAAAGACCAGATAAATCTCTTAGACAGAAATCATGCTCTTAACTACCTTGTGCTGATCTCTCCATTGTCAAATCTGATGAATGTGCTAAAAAAAGTTGGTGCCCAAATTAAAATTCATTGCATGCTTGGTTAAAACCAAAGTCTGCATTAGATGGAACTAAAAAGAGGTTATATTTTACATAGTCAAGACAGACTAGAAAAGGAGGCCCTGACGGCTTCGTCACTTCACAAATAAGATGGAGACACAAATGCCAATGATTTTGGGCAGTCTCCTCCTCATCTCCCATTGTATTTACTGGTGAAGGATATTTCTTAACAAGCAATTTAAAGATTAGATTGCTTCTGAGTTTGAGGGAATAATATTAACACAAGTGTGAATCAATAAATGGATTTGGGGGAATTTAAAACTTCTCCTATTCGCTACAATTACCTTTGTTTTGTTTTCTCCCCAAAAGGCCAATAAAACAAAAGTGTAATATTACCTTGCTGATATTTAGAGAGAAATGGAAAAAGAAAACAAGGTTGGTCTGAGGAAGAAAAAAACCCCTGCTTTTAAGAGTTGGAAGTAAAACAGTTGAGATAACATCTGATTCAGATGTGACGTCTGGAATCTGTGTTGGCTACTCCTGACAGTAAACAGCAGTATCCAGAAATGCAATTGTTTGTGAGTCATATGCCCATGTAATTGGGACACACTGATTACTCCTGTTCCAGCTACCTAGTGCGATAAGCAAAGTGCAATAATCAGCTTTAAGTTCCTGAGTGATTTGCTGTTCAGCTGTATTTGGTCTGTTTGTCCTGGGTGTGCTTATTTTTTTTAAATGTCAGCATATAAGTATTTGTGAAGAAAGGTCAAAGATTCAAACATGAGTGATGTGGTCTTAAAAAAGTGCAATGACATCTTGTGAAAGACACCAGTGTAAAAGTATGGAATAACCTGAATGTCTTCTAAGATATCCTGGGAAACACAGGCACACAATGCAAACCTGAAAGCAAAATTCTAACATAATCACATCCTTAACAGGATCTCCTCCCAAGTTTGTAAGTACTCTGATTGTGGTTTACAGAATGGTCTTCCTGATGTCCCTTACTTTGTCAATGGTCAGGTTTCAGCCACTTAGGAGCCACAACTCCACCGAAGAAAGGAGAGCAGCATCAATTATACAGTAAGTATAGTAAGTTATTACAGCTTATGTAACGCACAACACTACTCTGTTTCTGAGTTAGAGCAAAACAGGAAACCACCAGATCTTGATTATAAGGCTGGGAGGGATTCAGTTTCAATAAGACAATAGAAACAGCAGAACACATTTTTTTCTTTACACTGTTATTGAGGAAATAGAACAAATTACTTTGATTCCCCTGGGTACATGAGTTAATAAGTTCATAGGTACAGATTCCTCAGTCACAAGTAACTAAAAATATTTTCTTAATAGACTAACACACTTCGGTATTTCTGCCTGTTTGGGGAATATCCTAACCTAGCCATCCCACTTTCCAATTTGAATGCATCCTTTAGATCTTGTATTCCTTTCTGCAAAAACAGACTCCACTTCTGCAGAAAAAGAAGAAAGGATTTGGCATGTGCTGTGGAGGTGTCTCACAGTACTAGAACTTGAGTAGTTTGAATTATTATAAATAATCTGTGGTAAAATAAATGTGAACTCTTGCACTTTCTGATGCATCATTGTTAACTGTGCATTCATTTTAGGTTTGATCCATCATACTGAAGAATCAAAAATAACCTCATGTCACTGGCATTTGAATAGTTAAGGAAAAACTAGACCTGCAGTTTTCATTTGTAACATTTAACTACAGTTATACTAAAAGACAGAATGACACAACAACTCGTAAATGAGTCAAAAACTAGGTAACACAAACTCACCTTCTTGCAGTTATTTTAAATGTATTTGGGACAGGGCAATTGACTTTGGTGAGCTGGAACTACCTAATTTAGACTACCAAATGTACAGTTACATTTACAGCCTTTTAGTTATTTACCTAACAATATCAGTGACTGATTTCACAATAATGATTGCTACTTCCTCTGCTGGAGATAAGCATACAATCAGTCAATAGGTAGATAGTTGAAAGGCTGAGTTTGATTAAATGGAACATGACAACATGCAGATGATATTATCTGTTTTGAACTTAAGCTTCCAAATACTGCCTGAAAAATAGAATGTCAAAGGAAAAGCAATTTCTGGAACTACCTCCTCTCAAGCACTAGAAGGAGATTGCCTCCTACTAAGGATTCAAGGTGTAAAAGGACTGTTAATCCTCTCAGTACTACGAGTATTAAGGAATAAAGTATTCTCATGAAGTGCATACTCACATCTATGCTAAATTATGCCCTCCCTCTCCAGTACAAATAAATTCTGCCTCTAACCCAGAATGACAGTTTCTGGAGTGGACTGTCTTCAGGGATTCAAGATACAGCTTCTTGACTTTACTGCATGGATCCACTGCCTTCTCAGTGCCCAGGAACACCAGTCCAACTTTTGTAAATTGCTCCACAAGAGGATTTTTCTCTATGTAGCAGGAATTCTGGCCCTTTCTGAGGTTGCACCTTTGATGTGATATAGGACAGTGGGTCATTCCATCACACAAGCCATTCTGTCCAAACTGTTCAAGGAAGGGCAACAGTAAGGCAGGACAGGGGAAACTCTTGTGGATACTAGACATTCACTACAGGGAATTCACCCAGAACCTGAATTTGGAGGTGACAGAAGTGCATCTAAATATCACTCTCAAGTTCAATAGCACAAGAGTAGAAATAACAGTCTCTTTTCTGAAAGCTGTGAAAGTGATCTTTTCATTCTCTCTCTCGGGGAGAATCACAGCCAGATGCAAGGCAAATCTGATGTATTAGAAATGTGCTCTGCAGCCACAAATATATGGGATTCATGCACCTTTAAACAGAATTTGGTTATATGTGATATTCAACATTTTTTCCCCTAATGCAATACAAACAACAAGGTTGAAAATGGAATAACTGTACATACATGACAGATAAAATTCACTGTTCCTGAGATGATTTTCCTGTTTAACACTATTTTGTTGCCCCAGAAAAATTACTTACACTTTGCAGGATTAGTAAGAATAGGTCTTTGGTGATAAGAGGAGGGAAGCTGGACAGTAGGATCTGGGCACTTGCTGCTCCTGTAAGTGGGGAGGCAAAGAGCTAGAGAGCAATTACTGTGCTTACTTACATCTGCTTTTCCAGTTGAATAGTTGGATCTATTCTCTCTCCCAGGATCCCACAAAATTCTGGACTGCCATGTTTGATGGGTTTAAAGCCTCCTCCAGGCACTCTTAACTGCCTGTGCTGGTCATTTGAGGGAGAAGGAGATGCTTGCCGTTTCCCACTTCCATTAAACTGGGCTGCAAGATATACAAAAATTACCTCTCCAAGCAAGGTTAGCCAGGACCAAAAGAGTTGTAGCACTTTAGAGAGGTTTTCACACACCACGGAGAATAAACATATACTCACTAGTACTAAGATGCTTTATCTGCGAAGTTATATGTATCACATAAACTGTTTTTAACTATGCAGAGTATAGTCCTAAAACTCCCTTGCTTTTCCAGTAATAAAATTCACACTCTTCTAAACCTTCTTACAATAACTACTTGACATTTGATACTTTGATCTTCCAGAGAGGATGCTGTAAAACAAGAAACAGTAACAAGCCTTCTATCACCTGCCATAATTCCAAAAGCAAATAACTGAGAACTTCAGTTTGCCTCAGGCTATGTGATATCATCCTAACAGTGATCTGGGGCAAATCAGGCAGCTAACACACATCTATCCATATCAGAAATGCTGTCATGCAGCAAAGAATTAACTGTGGATTCACTCACATACTCACACAAAGCTTTTACCTTTAAAGTCTAGGAAACAGAGATGAAAAAAAGAAAAATACTTTCATCATTTCACATTATTCCAAGAAAAGCAATAAAACTTATTTTGCAAAGCTGTAACTTATTAGAGCACCGCAACACCCATAGCCAAGCACATACTAGTGATGTCAGCATCCTCATTCTGCTCTTACAGACTCCACATAGCTACAATTAAAAAAAATAATAATAAACTGAAGGGACTCTCAACAAAACTTACAGGCCTCATGCATTTAAAAGTGAACGTACTACAACAGACAGCCAAATAGGCATGTGGGTGATGGTATTAAAGTTTTAAAGCAGACAGCTACAATGTTCAAGTTCAAAAAGATAACACACAGAGACATGTTGGATGAGGAAAGTGTTTTGGAGCTGTTTTCTAAAAATGTATTTATGCTTTTGCCATGAAGTTTAGGACACTTCCAAATCACCCCTCCACTCAGAGAAAGTAGGCACAAATTTTTTTATTACAAAATTTGTGCAATTGTATTCAATTACACTCCTAAGTATGCATGGTGGAAATATGCTGATTCATTTTAATATAAACTCAGATTTAACCTCATTACTGGATAATGAAAGCTGATTAGCATAACAAGGAGAAACACTGCATGTGGATACTTGCCTGTGACATATATGAGAGTATTATTATTTTAACTCTAAGGAAAACATCTGGATATAACTTGGGTACTCTCTGAAAATCAGTGAGATTATTGTCACCTTCTGAACAAGGAACATCTTTCAGACACCAATAAATTCCGTTCACAAAACAAACTCAGTTCTGACTTAACAGCTATATCTTTACAACACAGAGTCACAGAATAGCTTGAGTTGGAAGTGATACGAATGATTATCTAGCTGCAATACACTAAGGGAGATGCCACCACAGGCAGTGATTTCATCCACTAAACTACATTGTTCAGAGCCCCATCCAACCTAGCTTTGAACAGTTCCAGGGAAGGGCCATCTACAACATCTTGCAGGAAAACCTGTTCCAGTGCTTCACCACCTGTGACTAAACAATTTCTTCCTAACATCTAATCTAAATCTCTCCTCTTTTAGTACAAAAACTAAAACACTCCCTCTTTTTTTATCTCTATATGCCTGTGTAAAAAGTCACTACCATGATGGTAAGAGGTAGGAACTATTCTCCAAAAACAGGAAAAAGTTAAATTTCAGATGCTTTTGAATGTTGGGGAATTCTTGCCGTTTGAAAAGTTCAGACAGGTCTCTTGACTTCTGCCCTTTTTTTTTTTTTTTTTTCCCTTTCTTTGTGAATTAATTTGTTACATAGAAGCAGTCTTGAAAGGGGTATCCAGGCAGATTAAAGTGACAAGCGTGATACCCAGTTAGGTACCCACCCACTCAATGTTGTAACCAGGTCTGAGTTTTGGCTGCCAGGAATCCTCTCTTAAACAAAGCTAAAATATATTTAACCACTGCAGTTACGGAACTGACTGCAATATCTACCATTTCCACACTCTCCATGAGGCCTCTCTTCCACTGCCCTGTGATAGTGGCATGCCAGAACTCCCTTGCTTTAAGTCCCTAAGGGACCTAGGCAACAATTTTCCATGTAACAGCAGTAGAAGCCAGAAAAAGTCTGGCATTTATAAGTCCTCATTCCATGAGTCCATGATCAGTGCTGGAAACTACTGAAACTACTACCAAATGGCCCTCTTGATCTTTGAGACCCTCTTTATAACAGAGGGCCACATATTTTGTAAAGTTATACTAAGATTGGCTTTACAGACTTCATAGGCATTTACTTTACCCCAAGGTTCCCTGTGCCCACATGACAGTTTGAAGAGGACAGGTTTCTCACAAACTCAGCGAAAGCCAGTGCCAGTATGACATTCTTGAATGGGCCCTCCGATGCCCATGCTGTCTTCTATCTATCCAGTGAGTTCTTCCTAGTGCTACCTCCACTTCTAGCCAGACTTGTGTACCTGGAAGCTACCTTCTTCCTGTTACTTTGCCAACCTCAACTTTTCTGGGCAAACCAGTCTTCCCAGTTCAGCAGTAGTTCTAACAATACCTGCTCGCTTCCATAAAAGCCATCAAAAACACATTTTAGCTTCAGCTGTACAGCCTCCAATAAAACAACCCCAAATTTTTCTGTGAAAGTACTCCAGCTGCACACAGTCAAAATGCTGCATTCCAGTTTGGCCACACAGAGATGCATCTTTTAGCACAGCAAAAGCCATAGGCTATGCACAGCTTGCTTCATCCCCAGTGCCAGCACAACACCAGCCCCAGCCTCATCCTTACGAGTCAGAGCACAGACACACTCCCCTCAGCCTCGGCACATTTCACAGCTTGTGCACACTTTCATTCTGACAAATCTAAGTCCAGGTTGGAGACAAACAGGTTTTAGCTATGCTTCAGCAACAAATCTTGAAATTATGTCAGAAGAATATTATTTTTTCCTTCAAAGACTTGCATGAGTAATTAAGTTCATGACAATTCTAGTGTTGTTTGCCATTTTGGTTTGTTTCTATGGTCTATCACCTGACAAATCAAAAACATTTCCTGAATAATTCTCCATGTCTGCAATTCTCATCACAAATGTCTTCTGCTCCAGCCAGACGAATTTCTCAAAATAGGAGTTCCAGCAGAGGGTGCCTCTAGGATCTCCAGTTCCATGTAATTGGGAGACAACAATGGGCTCACCCATTGCTAGAATTTTTAATAGTTAGATCAACACTACACTTTTCAGAAAAATCCTCAATCTAAGAACTGAAAAAACCCTTTCACGGGCTACACTATGGAAGCACTGAGAAGTCAGAAGAGTACTTCCTACATCTCAGCTGAGGGTCAACACTTCCTCATTGCAAACTTTCCACCATTTCAAGCTTCAAAGCTGGACCTCTTCTTTCTTTATTTTAAATACTTACTACTCCTAGGATGAAGATGAATTCTAGAGACACTAGATGAAACAGTACCTTGCAACCGTGCTTGCAGCCAATCCTTAGACACTTCTTTGTGACAAGTAACCTTGTACCCAAAACAAACTAATCTATAATGAATGGCAGATGTAATGAGAAAAATCTAATTAATCTCAAAAAGTGCTTACTCTTCTTATTTCAAATAAGATTTCTCCATGCTGAACCTGTAAGTAATCCAACTATATCATAATACCATTTAATTAAACCTCTCTTTAGTCTATTAATTCTGTAAAGCAATATTTTGCTCTGTGTGCTTCTGTAGCTGCATAATACTTGAAAGAAAATTTACACATAAGCCAATCATAAAATCTTGTATTGGACTGATCTTGTTAATTTATAGTTATATGTAAAAACTGAAAAGTAGATATAAAGAAAAAAATTGACAAAATTAAGATTATTTTAAAATAATTCAGAAAAACCCTATTTCAGAATTTACCTGATAAAGATCAAAAAAGTGTAAACAAAGATGAATACAGAGTTTAAGATAAGATCCAAATGAATTAAAACTCATTGATTTCATATAATATGATCAATACAGGATAATGTCTATGATTTATGTATGCACATAGAACTTTTAAATCTAATAAGTCAGCTTCTGTAGCTGCTGTATTACTATTTGAAAATTTTTTGAAACGTGGTATCACTGGAGACAGATGTGTACTGGTCCCACAGCTTGCATCTCAGCATCATTAAGCAACGAAGTTGCTTGTTTTTGAAGGAAAAATTACTTCTGGGTAGCACACAATCACCAGCCTTGTGTGGGAAGTTTTATGATCAGATGTTTATCCAGTCATTTCTTCCCATAGGGTGAAAAAAATCTGAAGATAGAGACTGCAAGAACTCCCTGAATAATTGTGTCCAATGCTTAACTATTCTTGCAGAGAAAAAACCAACTTGAGTCAGAACCTCTCTTGATTCATCTTATATCTCATATTCTCATCACACACCTGCTCATTTGTGAAGAAACTGGCTCTGTCTTATTGAGGATCTCTTTATAGGTATTCGAAAGTTCCCATTATGTCCCACCCAAAGTTTTCTCTTCTCCAGGCTAAGCAAGCCCAGTTCTCTCAGCATCCTTTCACATGTGCTGTCATGTACTGCAGTTTCTGGTAATTTTGTTGGCTCTGTGCTAACAAAAATGTTTAGCAACATCTCTCTTATATCAGAATCATGCTACAGCATTATGCATAGTTCAAGAAATACGAAGTAAAGAGGATCAGTCACTTTGCTTCATCCACTGGCTTGCTCCTATTCACACAGCCTAGCATGCTGCTAGCCTGCATCGTGGTGAGGAGCGTTGCTAGTCACATTTAGTCCACTTTCCCCCAGCACTCTTTAAGTCTTTTCTAGCAAACCTGTATCCCAGCAAGTCAACCAGATCAGGTCCATATCATTGCAGGGTTAGTTTGCTCCAGATGAGAGTCTCTGGGTCTGTTATAATTAGGTTTTGTAAGCTTCTTGTCAATCCATTTCTCCAGTCTGTTAGGTCCTTTAGAAAGGCAGCTTTGCACACACCCTCCCCTCCCTTGGCTGTTATTCCAAGCTTGATAAGGGATATTTCCTCTCCTTCTGGTCTTGGTTACTAGTAACCGTGCTAAACAGGAAGGGTTCCAGAACACATCCTTGGAGGAATCACACTTGTAACCAGATTCCAGGAAGAGTATGAATCACTAACACTATCCTTTGAAGTCAATGACTCTGATAGGTTTTCACAGATCTACTAGTCCACTCATCTGGACTACAACATTCCAAACACAGCTGAAGCCATAACATGCTGAAAGCTAAAGTCAACACAGATGACACCTACTGCTCTCTTTCCATTAAGAGATCTAGTAGTTATAACACAGAAAGCAAACAGGTTTGTCAACCAGGATTTACCTAGGGTAAATGCTCACTGACTGCCCAGTAATCATTGCTCTCAGGCTTCTTCCATGCTCATTGCCAGAGCCACATCTCTTTTCTTCCCACCTCACCCCCAACACTTTATCACACTGTCCCTTTGAGAATTGCTCCACAATTTCAGGACCCTGCAAAGCAACTTCCTCATTATAGAGATACTCAACAATAAACACTGTCTACATCCCAATCATTTAAATGAGGGTAGAGACAAGGAGTGGGAGAATAAGTTATATGTTATATGAAACAAGTGCTAAGATGATCAACAACTGGTTGGCTGAAGTACCAAACAAAAAGTGTACTGTTCCATACTTCTGCAGCAGGTAAAGATTTGAGATGACCCACACTCACTTTCAGAGATTTCTTCACACACATATACACATCAAAAGAGCATAAAAATTTGATTTTCCCCAAAGGTAAATATACATACTACAACTGTGAGAGAAAATTTTGAGGTTGGGATCTATGAATCCTACCTGCCAAAGCTGGGATGGTGACTTTGTTCCACTCCCACGGTTGATCATACTCATCTGCAGGCCTGTCATCATCCTGTGGCAATTTGCTTTCTCGTAAACGGCGACTCACCACACTTTCAGAATCAGATTCCACACCACTGCCTTCTGGTTCATAGGGTGTGTCATAGAGCTGCATGTTTTTCTGATGGGACTTCATGCCTTCCTGCTGTTGAAACTCTGTTGGCAAGGAGGAAAATTGCATCAGAATCACTACTAACCATGTCTTATCATTACAGTCTGTAATTTTAGAGCATTCAACTTCCACCCATTTCTTAATAGCCACATAATTATAGAGCTGACAAGCTTGTACAAGTTTCTAAATTCTACCTCTACATTGGTAACTGGCTGGAAACAAAAGTTTGCTCCAGTTAACAACCACAGCTTCATGCCTCCATCAACATTTCCCAGCTTATGCAGAGCCAGATTGCAGGAAGCACACAATCCCTGTCAGCTGGTATAAAGCACACAAGCAACTGTACAAAAATTCCCAAGAAAACTGAAATTTGATTCTAGTTAGCTCTTCAGGACAAGACAGTTCTGAAGTGAAATTTGAAGATACAAAGAACATAAAAAAATAAATCCCCACAGTCCAATTGTATATGCTGATAAAAAAAATTTGTCTCTGTTTACACCAACAGAATATCAGCAAAAAATTAACTGAGACTAGAGTAAGAACACTAAACAAAAACATTAGAGTTTATCTCACATCAAGGGGGTTGCAATAGCAGCTCTCAACTGCCTGAAAAGCAATTAACCAATTAATCAGAAGAAGCCATAAGGAGAAACAGGGTCAAGAGATCCAAGGGGTACATTGTGGGCACCTTCTTCGCCTGGTGTGTGGTGCAGCCCTGGGACAGGCTGCCAGGTAGGTCACGGGAGGTGTCTCCATTCTTTGGAGTTTACAGAGTCTTGGCTAGGCAAAGCCACAGTCCCTCCATCTACTGATACAAAACTGGGTGGGGTGAGTGGCACACCAGGTGGCTGTGCTTTCATTCAAAGGGACCCAGGGATGCTGGAAAATGGCAGGTTAACAGGCTAGAAAGTTGCTCAGCAGAGAAGGACTTTAGGGTCCTGTATAACAGCAAGTTAAACATGAGGTAGTAATGCACCCTTCACAGGAATGAGGGACAATCCAGCCCGGGGTGCATCAGGATAGCTGAACACAGACAAAGAGATGTGATTCTTCCCCTCAGCAGTGGTGAGGCCACATCTGGACTCCTGGGTCCAGTTCTAACCTGCTCAGGACAAGAAAGACATAGAACACTGCAGAAAGTTCTAGCCAAAGGCTGTGAAGCTCAATAATGGGGGACTGAAGCACTTTTCATATGAGGAGACCCTGAAAGAGTTGAGACTGAAGAGTTTCTCTCTGACTGCCTGGGAGAAAGTAAATTTTAGTGGGGACATTACCAATGTAAACAAATACCTGATAAAAGAGAGAGAAGATACAGACTCTTATTGATAGTGCCCAGTGACAGGCCAAGATATAATAGACACAAGTTAAAATATATGCAATTCCATCTGAACACAAGAAAATACATTTTGGCCGTGGTAATGGTCAAACATAGAAACAGGTTGCCTGGAGAGGCTGTCAAGTATCCATCTTTGGAAATATTCAAGATCTGACTAGACATAGTTATGGGTAATGCATTCTAGCTGATCCTGCTTGGACAAGATTTTTTATTAGATAATATCAAAAGGTCCCTTCCAACTTCAGATGTGTCATTATACCGACCACTGCAATGACAAAATAAGAACACTAATAATGTAGCAAATTGCAAAGTTACGAAAAGACTCATGGAGAGAACTTTTAAAGCTACAAATGAAGCAAAGATCTAGAGCAGTTCTGTTACTATAACAAAAGTCATAAATCAATTCATATTATCAAGAAGAATATTATAATCAAGTAATTTATCCAAGCCACTTCAAAGCACAATGAAAAGTCTGCAAAATCACAGTGAACTTACTCCTTGAAAATAAACTGTTTAATTTATACATTAAAAATGCAGTAAATTTGAAGAAAGATACACCAAAACTGATGGAGATGTAAATACAAGCACGATATGTCCTGTCAATTTCTAGTTATGAACAACCACATCAAGGAAAAATGCTGCATTGAGAAAAAACTGCAATAGAAAGAATATGCAGCTCTCTTGAATACCCTGTATCAAAAAGACAAATATTTTATTTCTTCTAAACTCAGAAAAGTGGTATGTATCTTTTTGTGCTGTGGACCTAGTCAATGCTACACCAAGAAATGTGCATTACTGAGGAACAGAAGCCATGATTCACCCAAATCAACTCTAAGTGCCAAACACAAATTTGTGTGCCAAATACACACAACTGGCTCTTTTTGTTTGAGCATATTTCAGAACAAGAACTCTTGCCTGACATTTTTCTTTTACCCAGAAAACCAAAGCATCAGACCATAGAGAGAAGTTCACCTGTAAATAGAAGGCTGTTCATGTTCAGGGAGCATAACTGGAAAAATTATGAATATTTGATTCCAAAGAAGAAAAGTTTTTCTAGGAAAAGCCACCACCTAGAGGGAGGGAAGTAAAGGGCCAGGAGCTGGACTTAATGACCTTTGTGAATTTTAGAGCCTCTAACAATGACAGCTCTAAGGGCTAAAATGTTCTTTGGAATTATTAGGAAGTCAAAAACTATGTTAATGTAGCTTTTTCTTTAGAAATTCACTTTTGTGACCCATGTAATTTTAATTCTTCTTGCTGATTAAAACTACATTTGTATACAACTCAGCATTAGGTTAATAGTTAGCAGAAGTAACAACTGAAGTTTTGAAAGCACTAATTTTGCTAGCAGTCTGGAAGACTCCCACAGATAATTCATGTTCTCACAGATCAGTGTTAATTACAGATTCAGACTCCAGAAGTTTGGGCTCCCATGTAAAACCAAGAACCTGGCCAGGAAAGGTACAGAAACTGCGACAACACTCTGAGATACAAGACTCAATATTGCTCTTCCCTCTTGCTGAACAATTCTAGTACTGGCATACAGAAGAGAGCTCCATAGGACAAGCAGACACATTAGCCACACCAAACACCTTAATAGCCCAAAAGAATCCGACAGGATTACACATAGATGGACTGTATTCCTGAAATGAGTTTGGGGAGAATTAGGGTATATATCATCAGGGAAGCAGAACAGCTATGAAGCCAACAAAAAGAAACATTGAAAACATTACTACTTGCTTACAGAACCTAACAGGTGAACTACAGCTTGCCTTCCAAAAGGATGCAACAGACTGAAAAACAACCAGATCATTCTATAATGACCAGATGCCAATAGACATTTCCTTCATCTCAAACTCAAGCATGCAGTAACAAGAGGTCAAACAATGTAGTTGCACTATTAAAAAAAGTTCTGATAATATAAAAGCTCATTTTCCCAAATCAAGCACATCTATAAGTCAACAGGCAGTAATAGACTCAATGTCATTTTACAGCCCCTTTTTAACATTTCTTTTGATGAAACACTAGAGAAGCAAAATGTGGGAGTCTTACTGCCACGATCATGTAAGGAATGTCACTTAGAGAGAGATTCCCTGAAGTTAAGGGCTTGCAAGAGTTTTTGTTCTCCTGTGTGGTGAAAGACAATGACTCTGAGCAGGCTGGGAAGCAAAAACAGGTTCCTGCATTCACAGTAACAGCACATCTTGTTCATCTACGTCTAATATGCAGGAAGAGTCTTAACCTGCAAGAGACAAAATCACTAAGTTATATCAATCCTGATTTTTTCAACCTCTGCTATTCTATTGGGAAACCGTTTAAACAAATTACATGCCAAAACTAAAAGCATTGGTGGTAAGACAGACATAAGTGTTTCTTTATCAGTGTGACAGCAACCTAAAATTTATGCATGCTCCACTGAAAACCAGGGAATGCTATAGTGCAATTGGATACAGTCACATTAACTTACAAATTGATCAACAGCAGCATAATAAAGCAGTTTTGACTTGCCAGTATGTCAGATTTCAAAGTGCACTGGCTCACACATTTCAGCTACAAAAGTGATAAACCAGACCTCTCTCCATTCAGCTACAGCTTTCAAGACTGGTGCCAAATTAAAATGACAGTCCTACCAGCTCCTTAGCTGCATTCTGTAGCCAAAAGCCCGGTCCTAGAGAGACAAATCTGACTATGAAGGTCTCATGCCAGAAACAGTACTAAGATGCAAGGTTAACTTTTGAAAAGCTAGCACTGAATTTGACTTTTAAGCAAAGTTCAAGGGTTATCAACACCCTTTGTATCTGACAAGCCTAAGAGCAATACTCAGGACAGAGAACAGATTTTCCAGGGGACATTTAGCTGCACTCAGCTCTATTCAACAATACAGAATTCACAGAGTTTATCTGGCCACATTGCTGAATAAAGCTTCATCCATTTCAGAAAGCATGAAACAAAATACTTGGAAATACTCCTAACTCCAACAAGCAGCTGTTGCTAGAAACCCTTTAATGTACGTTTAATGATTTTCAAGGTCATTTTTGCACGCAGTTAAATTCGTTCAAGTATATAGTTACTTTCAAGAAGCCCAGTAGATTTTTCATTCATTTATTTAACACATGTAAACACTATGGTGGAAAAGGGTTGAACAGAGGACAGCTGTCAAGCTGTCAGCTTGAAGAATTTCTGTCCTCCTACCTTTGGGTTAAGACTACAGGTCTCCTCCAGATGGTTGTTTCTCTTCTGCTCTCTTTCCAGAAGTCAGCATTTAAACAACTTCAGTCCTACTGATCTGGATTTAGTTTCCAACTAACCAAATAAAAACCACAACCTTCTATTAACTACATGCAAAACTGTAACCAGCCTGCAGTGAACACCAAATACTGTGCTGCTATTCTCACTGAGAACATTTGTGTCACTCAAATCTATCAGCTAATTCCAGTGACAAGGATCTCAACACTGAAGCGACTTTATCTGGAACTCACAAAACTTTTCAAGACACAGACAGACCAAACATTTATCATCAGAAAGATACAAGCATTTAATTAAAGCAAGCAACCAAACAACTATACTCTGAACTGAGTTCATTTCAGGCATCTTTCCTTCCTATATACACAAAATTCCCCATAGGGAGAAGGAGTGCTTCTGCAATGAGAGAACAGGCTAACCTGTCCTCAACTAGGATAGTCAGAGCGGAATTATGGAATGCGGATTCAAAACTTTATATTCAAAAGCTGTAAAAGGATAGTCCACAAAGTGTTTGGAGGTCTTGCTATAAGCACACTGGCTTTCTGTGGATAAGTATGGGAAAAATAAAATACC